>BQNB010075808.1:16635-31355 GCA_026074375.1 Tanacetum coccineum | reverse complement strand
CATTTGCCTCTACTGTCCCTGCGTTTAGTGATACAAGGAATTGGACAAAACGAGATACAAGGAATTCATATGTTTTTAAGGTTCATATTAATTCCTCTTGTTTTGGACCTTGAATTAACAATGACATCATGATGTACTTTCGTTTCATGCATAACCATGGCGGAAGATTGTAGAAGCATAAAAGAACTGGCCACATGCTGTGACGACTACTCATGTTTCCAAATGGGTTTATTCCGTCCGAGCTAAGTCCAAACCGTATATTTCTAATTTCCTCTCCAAAGTTTTCAATATTATCAATATATCTCCATTGAGGTGAGTGAGCCACATGTCGTATTTTTCCATATTTCTTACGCTCTTCGGCATGCCAACAAATCAATTTTGCATCTTTAGAATTAGCAAATAATCGTTTCAACCTAGGTATAATTGGCAAATACCATAATATTTTAGCAGGGGGCCATTCTTCGTCACATCACTATTAATTTCTATTTGAGTTTTTTCCTTATACCTTGATGAATTACAGACAGGACAATTATGTAGGTCTTTTTTTTCATTTGTATACAGTACACAATCATTGGGACATGCGTGTATTCTTTTGATTTCCAATCCCATTGGACAAATCAATTTTTTTGCTTTGTATACTGAAATAGGCAACTCATTGTCTTCGGGGAGAAAGTCATGCACAGCCTCTAAAATATCCGTAAAACCTTTATCACTAATACGGTTAGCTGCCTTTACGTCAAACAATCTCAACACCGCACTTAGCTTGGTAAAGGCAGCTATGATCAGAATCAACCTCCAAATCATGTAACATGTCATCTAGGTTATCATGACCACTATCGTACAAATCATTGTCATCATCCTCGCTATGATCAAAATCAACCGTGTCATGCTCGGGTAATAATTCACCATGCCATGACCAACAAGTATACCGTTCCACAAACCCAGTTGATATAAGGTGTCCTTTTATTTCATCAGAGTCAATATACGTAAGTATATTGTAACAATCTTGACACGGACAAGATATTCTTAATTTTCCCTTCTTTTTTCGATCATCCTCAGCAACTCTAATAAATTCAAACAGATTGGTCAAGTACTCTTCTGAACTTCGATCTATCTTGTACATTCATCTACTTCGATCCATCTAGAATTTCGATCCACAAACTTGTAGGAATAAGAGTAGTCATATTGATTTTTATTTACAAACTTAATAAGTTAACAACATTCGCATCTTAAGTGGAAATATAGTTCAAAGGAAATCCTAGATGGGGGTGATCCAAAATTAATCTCTATTAGATTAATCTCGAACGAGTATTTTACTAAAAGAAAATAATGTCTACTTTATTTGCACGGGTCAATAAGAATCACAATCACAATAAACTATTAGTGGCTAGAGAAATAATAAAAAGAAACCTTACTTGCACCGGTCAATCAAGCTAGTAGCATGTTTCATGTGACAAATGATTTCCGGAAGCAGTCGTACATACATAAAAAAAGTTAGACAATTGATCTTTGTTACAGAAAAAGAAAGTAGTTATCATTGATTTGTGTAAAAAAAGAAGTCTAAATGTATGCTATAGTAATAGTAGTGATGACATAAATTACTAATAACATTTCAAAATGATAATCGATACTATTGATTAGGGGTGAGTATCGGGTCGGAACCGACCCGAAACCGAATAACGGGATTTTGCAAACCGAGAACCAAACCGAGTGAACCTTATATAAACAGAAACCGAACCGAATACGCTCGGGTCGGCTCGGTTTGGTTCGGTTTAGTAGTTCGAACCGACTAAATGTCGGGTTTGAGCCGAACCGAACCGACTAAACCAAAATATGTATCCAAAACCGAAAATCGAACCGAATCGGTTCGGCTCGATTTGTCGAGTCGGGTCGGTTTTCGGTTCACCTTGCTCAACCCTATTAATGATATTTCAAATGGATTAAATTTATTTTGAACAAATCAAATTAATTAAATTTCATAAATACTAAAAAGTACTCGTATAAACTAGTTTCAAGTATCCCGCCCTTTTTTTCCCCCAAAATCAAATCCCTAACCCTACCAATTCTACATCCCTCTAATTCCAGCCTCCATTCTATTCCCTTGACCTGCACACACACACACACACAAAGAAGCCGTCAACCCGTCTTTTTTGCTTCTTCTTCATCTTGAGTTCGAACACTTATAAGGTAGCATCTGTACCTCAAGCTTATCTTTTTGTTCCGAATTTTTTTTGGGCTTAATTTCATCTCTAATGTTTGAAAATCTGGTTTGAGGTCTCAATTCACGACGGAAGTCGTTTTTCAAGTTTTACTCCCACAAATATTTTTACACCATGTTCGCTCGACTATCGAGCCTTTATCAAGGTAACCAGATTATTCTCTTCCAAAGAGAAGCAAGACTTCTACACTTATAGTTGGAGTTTATGTAGATGATTTGATAATCACGGGCACTCCAAGAAAGGAAATAGACGCATTTAAATCCCAGATGAAGGATAGATTTGAAATGAGCGACTTAGGCTTATTGGCTTATTACCTTGGGATAGAAGTTGCACAGACAGGAGGAGAGATCACAATCAAGCAAACAGGATACATTAACAAGATCTTGAAGGAAACAAGTATGACGGATAGTAATGATACGAAGATACCAATGGATCCCAGTACTAAGTTGGTCAAGGCGGAAGATGAAAACTCAGTTGACGCAACTTATTACAGAAGCTTAATTGGAAGTCTCAGATTCATGCAAGACCCGAAGGAACATCACCTGAAGGCGGTAAAGCAAGTAATCCGGTACATTAAAGGAACAAAGAAGCATGGCATAATATACAAGAAAGAAGGCGGCTGCAAGATTACAGGTTACAGCGACAGTAGTTATGGAATCAACACTGATCAAGGAAAAGGAACTACTGGCATAGTATTTTACTTTGGAGAGTCACCTATTACCTGGTGTACTCAGAAGCAACCAACAGTGGCGCTATCATCATGTGAATCAGAATTCATGGCGGCTACTGGAGCAGCATGTCAAGCCTTATGGTTAAAACGACTACTTAATGAATTAACTGGATGGGAAGAGAAAAGGATAACGCTGAAGGTCGACAACGTTTCAGCAATAGCACTCGTCAGGAACCCAGTTTTTCATGGAAGAAGCAAGCACATCGATATTCGCTATCATTTCATTCGTGAATGCGTAGAGAATGGGCACATCAATGTGGAACACGTCAGCGGAGAACTACAAAGAGCAGATATTCTAACGAAGGCTCTACCAAGATTGAAGTTCGTGACTATGCGACAAATGCTCGGAGTTCAAGATTTAGGACGAAGCAACGATAAAGATTAAGGAGGAGAATGTGAACCCGAATAATCTTTTCTTGTGCTTCATATGTAATATTATATAAACGAAGGACCAAACTCGTTAGTTAGAAACCTTATAACCGAAAGTTAGTTACAGGTTTTAGTTATTTTCTGTTGGACAAAAGTAACAGACACAATGGTTCATTCATACCGAATGGAACCTTATATATGTAGAAAATTCTGTAAACATTCAGATGGTTAGACAAAATATACTTATTCATTTATATACTTTGCAATTTCAAAATATACAACGATCCAGTATTAGTGGGACAACAATCTTCACCCAAATCACATAAAATTCTTCTCAACCAAATTGCTTGGCATGCTGCTGCTGTAACCGCTACATATTCTGCCTCAGTAGACGAAAGAGCTGTTGTTGCTTGTTTCTTCACAGCTGAACCAAGAACAAAACAGCTACCTGACGTACTTCGCCTATCTTCGATTGATCCTGCCCAATCACTGTCACTAAATCCTTTCAAGCAAAAATCATTTGTCTTTCTATACCAAATGCCAAACTCGGTTGTACTTGCTAAGTACCGAAGTATCCTTTTAGCTGTACCAAAATGATGTCTTGATGGCTTATGCATATAACGAGATATCATCCCGACCGAGAAAGCAATATCTGGACGAGAATGAGTTAAGTAAATTAGGCGTCCAACCAAACTTCTATATAATGTTGCATCTACCATTCCTGAGTCATCATCTGAACTTAATTGCTCATTAATGTTCATCGGAGTTGCTGCCACTTTGCATTTCAGCATGTTAAACCTCTTTAAAGTATCTTCAACGTATTTCTTTTGAGACATGAAGATTCCTCTATCAGTTTGGCTAATTTCCAAACCCAAGAAATACCGTAACTCCCCCAAATCCGTCATATCAAACATGCTTTTCATGGATTGCTGGAACTCGGATATGAGGTCGAAAGAAGAACCTGTATAAATCATATCATCAACATAAAGACTTACGATTAAAAAACCATGGGTACCTTGGTTCTTCACATAAAGTGTTGGCTCATGCTGACTTCTTTCGAACCCATTTTCATGAAAAAAATTATCGATCTTGCTATACCAGGCTCGAGGTGCCTGTTTTAACCCGTACAGAGCTTTCCTTAATCGATAGACCTTGTTTCCTTCTTTCATATTTTCGAACCCAGGTGGTTGGCATACATAAACTTCTTCTTCTAAATCACCGTTCAGGAAGGCAGATTTCACATCAAACTGAAATACTTTCCATTGCTTATACGCTGCAAGTGCAAGAATAAGCCTAACCGTCTCAAAGCGTGCAACCGGAGCAAACGTTTCCTCAAAGTCAATGCCTTGTTGCTGTAAGAAGCCGCGTGCCACTAATCTGGCCTTATACTTCTGGATACTACCATCTGGTAAAAATTTAGTTTTAAAAATCCATTTTAAACTTATTACATTTTTACCTTCGGGCAGATCTACGAGTTTCCAAGTTCCGTTGCGTTGTATGGACAATAATTCATCTTCCATTGCATCTCTCCATTCTTTCTTTTCCATTGCGTCTTCGACTGTAACTGGATCTCCTGCAAATAGAACCAAGGATTGTTTTACCTCGCCCTCAACTTCAAACCGTCGTCGAGGAACTCTACCCCGTTTACGTCTACGTAGTTGAGTGGCATCCACTGGAATAAGTTCATCGGAAAAGGACTCCTCAAGTGAGTTAGAAGACAAACTTGTTTTAGATGGTGTTGTATCCTTACTTGCTGGAGTAGGCGGTGTAGACTTTTGAGAACTTGCTGGAGTAGGCGGACACATATTCTTACTTGCATCTTCTTCATAATCAACTTGGCTTATTTGTTCACCAGGCTTCTTATCCCAAATCCACGAGGCTTCTTCATCAAAAATCACTTTTCTACTCACTGTGAATGTCTTGGTCAAAGGATCATATAACTTATAGGCTTTCAATTGAGCACAATAACCGATAAAAATATATTTTCGAGACTTTTCTTCTAACTTATGTCTGTGATTAGTAAGTAGCGCAAAACATATACACCCAAATACACGCAAATGACTTACTGAAGGCTTACTTCGAGTCCAGACTTCATATGGTGTTTCATTCCAAACAGCTTTCGTTGGTGATATGTTTAGGAGGTATACTGCTGTAGCGACACCTTCTGCCCAAAACATGTCGGACAACCCCTTTCCGTTCATCATTGATCTTGCCATTTCTACCACAGTTCGGTTCTTTCGCTCTGCTACACCATTTTGCTCTGGTGTATAAGGAGCCGTAAGCTCTCTTTTAATGCCTTCTTCTTCGCAAAAATTTGTAAATTCCTTTGAACAAAACTCGCCACCTCTGTCCGTGGACAACACTTTCACAACCTTTCCACTTTGCTTCTCTGCCATTGCTTTAAACTTCTTAAAGCACTAGAACGAGTCAGATTTGAGCTTCAAGAAATATACCCAACTCATCCGACTATAGTCATCAATAAAAAGAAGAAAATACTTACTTCCCGCCAAAGATTCTGATTTCATAGGTCCACATAAGTCGGCATGAATCAACTCCAATACATCAGTAGCGCGTTTGGACTTTCCAACTGGAAATGAATTCTTAACTTGCTTTCCAAGTGCACATCCCTTACATACATGTGTGAGTGACTTGATATCGGGAATATCGTTTACCATCTGCTTATTTTTCAATAGCTGCAACCCTTTAATATATAAGTGTCCATATCTCATATGTCACAACTCAGTCTCTTCCATGGTTTTGCTTATCATTACCGACTCCGTGTGACTCGAAAAAACAAGTGGAAACATCCTATTTGGTGACATACGAGCATGAGCAATAACTTTACCTGTCGTCTTATTAGCCACTACACATTCACCATCATCAAACAAAACTGAATGGCCTGACTCCATGAGTTGTCCAACGCTTAACAGATTATGAGCCAAACATGGAGCAAAGTTAACATCACGTATTAACTTTTTCTCATTATGTGATGTTACCATCGCTGTTCCTCGCCCTTCTACTTTTATTTGTTTGTCATCCCCAAGACGAACTTGTGACTTTCTTGATTCGTCGAGATTTTCGAACTTGGATCTATCACCCGTCATGTGGTTAGAGCAACCACTATCTATGTACCAAATATCTTTAGTACTTTCTTTTGGATCACCATGTGTCATGAATAAGTAATTTTCATCCTCCTCTTCTTCAACATACTTTGCTTCCTCGGGTTTAGACCAGCAATACTTTTCAGTGTGTCCGGGTTTGTTGCAATAAGAACATTGAAGGGAAGCATTTCGACCTCGGCCACGACCTCTAAAACTACCTCTTCCACGTCCTCTTGAACGCTGATATGAAGATTCAGGCTCTCCCTTCATTTGAAAAGCCTTTTCTTCTTCTCGAATAGTTGATCGGTTGATCCGCACTTCATGGGCTTGCAAAGACCCCATTAGTTCATCAAACGAAAAAACAGAGAGATCTTTTGATTCTTCGATAGCTGCAACTACGTGATCAAACTTAGGATCCAAACTTCTTAACACCTTTGTGACCACTATTTCATCAGTTACTTTTTCACCATAAGATCTCATTTGGCTGACAATAGAAGAAATTCGAGCCAAATACTCCTGGACAGATTCATTATGCTTCATGTAGGAGGTTTCAAAATCACGTCTAAGAGATTGCAACTTGACAGTGATTACCTTGGAGGATCCTTGAAATTCAGTTTTGAGAATGGTCCACGCCTCATTGGAAGAAGTTGCTGCATCAATTCTTGAAAAAATCGATTCTTCCACAGCCTGTTGAATGAAAAAAAGAGCTTTTGCATCACGCTTCTGATTTTCTCGAGACCGTGTATCTTCATCACCGGTTTCTGCAAGACCATTTTCTACCAAGTCCCACAGATCTTGAGATTTAAAAAGAGTCCTCATTTTAATGCTCCAAAATTCGTATGAATCACCTTTGAAAATTGGAATATTTGGTTGGGATACATTGAGAGTGTTTGTGCTAGCTGACATTGTCAAAAAAAAAGGTAAACAAAAGTGCCCAGTAAAGAAGGAACCTGGCTCTTGATACCACAATTGTTGGATAAATTGATAAACAAACTTACTTTTGAAGTGGAAAAATAGCTACTGCTTTTCTTGCTTTATTATCTTGACTTGCAGCCTTTAAATAGGCAAGAGTTACAACGGAAATAAACTAAAGTTAGGCTAAAAAGACTCAACTAACTTGACATACTCAAACTAGAAAACAGGACCATAACGTCTAGAATATCTCTAACTGACCTCTGAACTAGTCAAAGTTCGAATAATAACTCTAATAGCATATATATAGATTGACATTGGTAATTTTCACTTTTCATGGTGTTAAGTTTGACCCTCAAACTGGTTCCACTCTGCATATCGAACTTGCAAGATCAAACTCCAGAAGAAAGAACAAACCAGGTATGCAATTGTGTCGGGTATAAAGGAATGTTAGAATTTTAAGGTTGTTTAGCATTTGCTAACATCTTGGTCAAGCAAGCCCACCAACCAAATTGACATTTAGCCATTTGTCATTGATAAGAGATCAAAAGCTGAGGTCAGGCTGCAGCTCATCAAAACCTAGCCTGACGAGACGGACAAACAACAGACTTTGGACGAGGACATCCAAGAGGAAATACTTCAAGTCATCCAAGGTTACGGCATGGAGTATCAGCAAGACTATTAAGTTGTTTCAGGTAAACCCATTCAGTCTTGCTGAATTCTTTTGCAGCTTCACCCAAACGCCTTTCAGCATCCTTGGAACCCATTCTTAGCCGAGGATTATCATTTTTTGAAATAAGAAGATTTGGGTACTTAACTTTCATGGCTTTAAAGAATCTTATGGCACCCAAATCAATGGAGAGTTTTTGAATGTTTAGAAAACCTCGCAAAAACTCATAAGAACAAAACAGAAGACTAAGAAAATTGAGAATATACTTTATCAAAGCTCTCTTTTCCTCCAACTGATCCGCTAAACGAGCTTTGGATTTCTTAACATATGCCCGGGACTGAGCCAACTCAGATTCAAGAAATAAATCTAGAAGAGAGAAGATGAAGAAATAAATCTAGAAGGAGAAATTATGGTCATAACGACGTGAAGCAATGAAAAAAAGATAATGTATTTGTTTTTCTAGTTTTGTTTTGTAAGAAATGGCACGTAGATAATTAACAATGACATGATCATATTACAAAAAAAAAAATCTGTAAGCGCATCATATTATAATAAAAAATCTGTAAGTGATCCCAATAAATGAACATTTTTAAATAGCACAATGACTTGATAGTGCAAAAAAGTAAAATTAATATGTAACCTAAAATTATTGCTATATAAAATGTAAAATAATTGCTTAGTCAACTGATATCCGTGAGATAGTTATGTCCCCGACCAAGAGATTATGGCTTCAAATCCTGCAAAGACGAAAGTGAGATTGCTGTGTTTGTGAGAATGTATATGTTACATTTGTGTGTCTGAGTACGCCTTTATAAAATAAAAAATTAGTTGAATTTAAAATTTTTGTCTTTCAATTTTGTATAAAAAATGTCAGTTTTTTGTACAATAAGTTAGATTTTGTATAAAACTGTTAAATTTATTAGTTACAAATACTAATTTGGGATCAATTTGAAATTATTAATTTGTAACCAGATTTAGTTTGTTGATCATTTGATTATTCAAGCACATATGGGCCAAATCAACCACCAAATGATTGATTTTTTATTATTCTGTATCAACTGATTATAATCTTGTTATGGTAAATTGTAGAGTTCGGTGTTGTTGTTATGGGACACGAATTTGATAGCTACCCGAAGAAAATGATACGTGACATAAAAAGGCAAAAAAAGGGAAAAAGGCGAAAGAGGAAGAAAGGTGCAGCGAATGATGACGAGGATGACCATGTGTGGACGGGTGAGAGTGAGGAAGACGCTGAATTGATTAAGAAACTGAAAAATGACAATAAACCCAAGTATTCGACTAGATCAAAAGACCAAAAGAAAAGCAAAAAGGGTGCGAGTACAAGTAAAAGTGGTAAACATACTACAAAGAGTTATGCGATGGACGTTGATGTTGAAGATGACGATGAAGATGAAAATGATGAAACGTTGGGTGGGTTCATAGTTGATGACGAGGACCTCGGTGAAGCAATCGACGAGGATATGGATGAAGAATTTGACAAGGATGATGAAGAGGAAGAATTCGAATAAGACGACGAGTAGTTGGTTTAACGTCACTTTAGATGTTTAGTGTTTCTAGTTTGTTGTATTGTTGTATGATACTCCTAACATGTACACTTGCACAAGACTGTATGAGGCTCGTGATCTTTGTTAATATCCTATATGAAATCTTGGTTTGTTTTGTAGTATGTTCTTGAATCACTGTCGATATACATAGTTTGAGAGTTCAAATACTGTTAAAAGGTATGATCTATGAACTCAATATTTGGTTGACTATTAGTGATCAAATTCATGTTGTCGCTCTCGCTTCTAGTTTGCATTATCAGATGATTCGGATACCAATTTTTATCAAGTATCGGGTCAAAATACTCTCTCATGAATGATGATGGAAGAGGACAAAGATCAACTTCATTTTCCGTTTCTTGATCAACACGGCGCTCTTGATTATTGTTAAACTGCTGGTTTGAAAGAAGACTACAAGTTTGTATTTGGCTAGTATTCTGGGTTCTCACAAATTCAGGTTTTGTTTTACGGGTCAAATAGTATGTCAACTACTGCGTCAATTGAGTTTGGCTATATATACGGAGTAAGCATTTTAAACCATACAGAACAAAGGGAACATGATAATACAGGGCCTCAAACTCATAGAAAGTGGTCGTAATTAACTCTACAATACAATTGCTGATTAAGGTGGATCGAATAATTAATTGGTAGCTGGGTTTTGGCACGTGACTGGGATTGTGTATGCTCGGAATGTAGGAATGACAAATTGTATATGCTCCTACAGGTTTCCTTAAACTTGCAGTAAACACATAAGTTGGATATATGTTTGTATGATAAACTTTAAAGATATATCCCAGTTGACTATTAGTGATAAAGTTAATGCTGTCGCTCTCGCTCTCGCTTCTAGTTTGCATTATCAGATGATTCGGATACCAAATTTTATCAAAAATCGGGTCAAAATACTCTCTCATGAATGATGGTGGAAGAAGAGGAATCCGTTTCTTGATCAACAGACGCTCTTGATCATTGACAATTTGCAGTTGGAACCGAAGAAGTTTCTTTTTCGTATTGGAGTTGCAGAAGTTTTTTACAGCGTACTATCGGTTCTTCCTGGTAAGTAACTTGCTATTCGTGGCCATATGTTGTAAACAAGTAACAAAAAAACTCAACATCTTTAAGAATATAATTAAATCATAATATCATACTAAACAACTGCGTGTAAAATAGCTTCTGGTCTTTTATACTTGTTTCCGAAGGTGTTGTGCAAACCAATTACGAGTGTGGCTTCTTGCAAAGAAAAGCTTCCTCTTTTTAAACCTGGTCGTAGATAATTATTCCATCGTAATCTGCAACTTTTGCCGCATCTTTGTAAACCCTGCTCTAAAAGAAAATCGTGAATATGGTAATACTAACTCATTGATGTTTAGTTTTTGTACATGGGTCGTAGGATGAATTAGGGGGCGTTTGGTTGCCACTTAGGAATCATCATGGGTATGAGTTTAATAACGGATCGAAAGAAATGAGTCTGTATTTAAGACTATTAAACCAAACACCCTATTTTAGGAGGGATATGATTACTCGATTCTTGAATGCTGAGGGAGACAGAGAAAAAGAGAGACCTGCAAGTTTAGGAACGGAGCTCCAACAACCATGGATGCCATAGGTAGTAATATATTTAGCAAGTTTTCCGTCTTCTTCTGGTGACCATTGCCCTCTTTTTAACTTTTGCCTAGTGCTCAATCTATTTCCCCCTGCACGCATCTCTCTTGTCTGAAGCAAGAACGAGTGATGCCATATATTCTTATATAGAAGACCTTTTCGATATTGTTAATGATGATATTGAAATGTCGGGAATCCAAGGTAATTTTGCAAGTCACAAATGAACGAGATAATCTTGGGGGCCTGGTAGCTCTTGTATAATACGGGTCCTTCTTTAGCTTAAGTACTAAATTCTTATTTGAGTTTGCTTATTTGACCGCGACTACGTTTTATTATACCTTTATTATTGTTTTATACAAGGTTGCAAAAATCGCAAATTGGTAGTCGGGTGGTCGACCACCTTGTAACTTGTAATCGGTCTAGGCGGGATTAACCGGTGATTAATCGCATTGACATTTCTGGTAAAATTTGGGTATTTCTGGCAAGTTTTGGGTATTTTCGGCAAGTTTTAGGTATTTCCGACAAAAAATTTGCTAAAAACAACTTGTAATATATATAAACAATTTACTATAGATATTTTCGGCAAGTTTTAGGTATTTACGACGACTTTTGAGTACGTTCGGCAAAATTTGCAGGTTTCCGGCAAGTTTGACCACCACATCCTAAACCATTTTTAAATGTGTTAATATTGTTTTAAATCATAAATGATTTGAGTATTATAACACTTCATATCTCGCTCCGACAAGATTTGATATGGTTGTTGATTTAACCACTATAACAAAAGTTAATATATTTTTTTGTCAAAAGGTTTAAACCGATTGGAAAACCCTGACTTCATATATCTTTTTTGGGTGGCGGCTGGTCCTTCTCAAAGTACCAAGCCCGGTGCTACAAGCACTAGAAACATGTTTAAGTGACCTTTAGCCATGAGTTGGGATTGAACAATTGACCTAATTTTTCAAAAGCTCTTGTGACCAAAACATTTGTAGGGATGAGTGATACCATTGAGCGATGCCCCAACAGTAAAGTCAAGATAACATAAATACTAAATATTTTTTTACCTAATTTGCATACATTATTAAAGATATTTTCTATGTACTACAGCAAAAATACATATAAGTTCAAACTATCACATAGAAAGCACGAATTTATATTGTTTTAGAGTTAAATATGTTAATAAACATTGACCGACGTTGACCACGGTTGACCTATTTGTTCGACCCGGTTACATAAATCGGCAAGGTTGGTGACCCTATAGCGCCTAAGCGGCGATTAATCGGCCTTGTAGACCTTGTTTTGCAACATTGGTTTTATACATGTTTTTTTAGGTTGTTGATTTGTTACAGAACCTTAAAATTATTACCCCATGAGATTGTTAAGCTGCACCACATGGGTCACGGCCTTATCACCATAATCACTATAATTGAAACATAAACTGATAAAACTAAATAGAGGTCTATCTGGTTATTATTGCTTGTGAAAACGATCATGTTACGGATACATTTTCTTTCAAATGAGTGTATTGTGCTTATAAGCAGCCTTTGCTGATCATGAGTAATACAATGCTGATTTCTGACTTTGTTCGGTGTGACGCTGAGTTAAAAAACATTTCATCAATGTAATAATGTGGATGCTACTTTGCCATGCTAATCAAAAGCATAATTAGCGTGTTTATTACATGAAGTTGCAAGTATTATGTGTGAATGCTTAAAGCTCGATAGTGTAGGCTTTAAATGATATAATTTATGAATGTTTTGCGTGCGGGTGAAAAAGGCTCAAGGCTGCAAATGAAAAGGAATTGTGATTTTCTTTCTGAAACAATGGGCATAGGTTAGTTTTTAGTACTTTTGAAAGTTTGGACTTTGGACATGACCTCCAATGATGATCTGACGTGTCTCCGCTCTTTTAACGTGAAATTAAGTCACTGCACATGCCTATACGAGAAAATATTATCAATATGATGTTCTTATGATTATTTCAATGTGATGTGCTTATGATTTTTTAATTTTTGCCTGATTGAAAGAACCTGCAGATAAGGGACTCACAAAAGGCCGCTATGTCTCCAAACAAGTGTTTCGGATGAGATGGATGTTCAAGAGATATGTGATTTAGACATTGAGTCACCACCAATTTCTTTAATGCACTTCAGGAGTTTGATTAAATGTACGTGCAAGATGTCAATGAGGTTTCTTGAACTTCTTTTTGGTTGAGATAATCAAAGACTTGTAATGTTTGATTCAAAAAGGTATCTATTAAAAATTCTCCAATATGGACTGTTTTCCACGAACACACTTTTTCCATTCAAGACCCTTTTTCGTTCTACTCATCTTTGGTGTCTTGTAGATTAGCAGTGTTGGGCTTGAGTTCGTGATATTGGTTTTGAGCGAATGGTGGCTTGGTTATGTATCCTTTGGTTTTGGTAGTAGTTGAAGACATTACTTTGATATTTCTCTTTGTTATGCTAGGCAGTATCATACTTTCATTTTTCCTGTCACGTTAGCTTTATATCTCCCGCGACCTACACACGACTTTTTACCATTATAAGACGACTTACACTAAAAAAAACATACCCCACAAAAATACATTTTAATTTAATTAAAACACACACAAACACATACACGATCTAGGTCGTCAAGAAGACCCATAAGGCCTAAAGGTCAACCTCGACCGACTGAGCCACTATGGAGGCGAGTGACAAGGACCTCGGTCAACCCAACCATAGCGCCCAACCTTAACATTTGATGAGTTATGTCTGTACATCTTATAAAGCATAAAGGCATTTTAGGGCATTAAATGTTTTCAAACTTGATTTTTCAAACACACACGCATCTATACATAATGTACAATTTTTTAATGCACTAGCACAATAAACACCCAATTACTAATACAACCAACTATTTAAAAATACAATGATACGAGGCATGCAGACCGTGCATCATACACGGGTTGTATCTAATTGTTGATTTCTTAATGTTGAATTAATTATTTTATATATCAAAAGTTATACCGAAAGAAACCAACGGGTCAAAGAAGTGCTACTAAAAACCATCTGGGCTATCTCATTGGGCGGGTGGGGCGGGTTTATGCTAAGACCAAAAACCGAACCGTAAATTCCGGTTTAACATTAGAATACGCTTTAGGAGAAATTATTCTATTTATGAATTTGTCTTTTTTTATCAATAAAATGAAACCCAAATTGACCCATTTCCATATAATGGGTTGATATGCTTAATTATACAGCTCAACATGCACAAAAATAAATACCGTAGGCATTAAGATAATCAAAGAACAAATAAATCGTAATAAAGTGCCATAAGCATCGAAGGGGTCATTTATATAATTGTTAACATTATGATAAGCTTTGCTAGAAAAATTCTTGCACGGGAATATTTTGGCTCACAACATACACCTAGTGGCCAAAAGTAGCTTTCGACCAATCTATTGCTTGCAAAAGGTAAGTTGTTAGGGGCGTCGAAATCTTTTCACCACCCAGAACAATTAAGTTGATAAATGTACATGTCAAATTTATGAAACAATAACTAAATGTTCAATAATGAA
>BQNB010075808.1:0-15828 GCA_026074375.1 Tanacetum coccineum | reverse complement strand
ACTATTCGTGAGGGTTAAACTTAAGTTATGCACGTATGCATGTGTATTTTATTTGAGCCTCAAATCGGTTGTAATGTAGTATTTGTTTTTATGATGATTTTTTTGAGATCGGCTTATTAGTAGAGATATAAGTTTTTTTCGCGATTGTCGAAATCGACTGGTGCTTATGCAGGCTAATTGAAACTCTAGAGTTATTGTTTTTTTTGTGATCTTTAGTCATGTGATTTATAAGATAAATAGTTTGTGATCAGCTTTATAGTTACCATTAGCATTCACAAGAATAAACCACTACGTATGTAGCAGTATGTAGTATGTAGGTTAATGGAAATATTAGGGGCCCAAATAATCTCTTACTAAAGTTGCTATTATCATATATAAAGCTGAATCATTTGGGGCTCAAGTTTGCCAATTATTGTTGATTCATAATAATTCGACAATTATTGTTATGTTATTTGTTGTACTTATCTTAAGGATGTAAGATTACTTATGGCGTTTATTTAATTCGTTTATTGACAAATTACTTTAATTCGTTGTTGACAATGACGGCATGCATCCGTATTTGGTTATAATTGCTAGTGAGTGTGCATATGTGTTTTGTTAGATTATGCATATATGTAACATTACTTTTTATGATTAAATTCGTTTCCATCACTTGATATAGAAAAAAATTGTGCATACGTGTTTTGTTAGTTTTTATGATTAAATAATTTTTTATTAATTGTTTTTGGTTACAGGTATGAGTATGATGAGTAGTATGAAGAGTGCACATGTGTTTTGTACATACTTTCTAGCGAGTAGATAGTTATGATAAAGATATAAAGAGTAAAGACACAAGCGCATGCAACATATACTACTGCACACGAAGTAACTTGAGTACGTATACTTTAGAAATTTGTATTTGAATTGTATATGACATGATCTTTAATTGTGTGTATAATGCTTTTGTTATGAATTGTATACAATATATGTAAACTACATTTTTTTTGTTATTTCATGCATTTGTGAGCAAAACAAAATAAAGGTTTAAGCAATTAAAAATAAAAACAAATGTAAATTTACATTATCTAAAAAAACACATATGCACATTACCTATGAAAACATGCAAGCTGGAAAAAATATATTTAAAAAAACCTAATTCCTAAAATTTAGGAAATAAAAAAACGTTTTTATTTAAATTATTCATAAAGAAAAAAAATATAACTTTACAATTATGCCCTTTTGAATTAAAGAATAAAAATAAATATTTAAAAAAATCTGATTGGTTAATGATGGTTCTCGCAGTTCTGTATATTTATTTGGTTCTGAAAAGAACCTCACCCTATATATATATATATATATATATATATATATATAGAGGAAGGTTAAAATAAAAAGACAAATATTCGTGAGAAGGATAATTTTTTTTTTAAAGTTCTCGAAAAATTCTAAAAAAATTCCATAAAATCAGGTATGTTGGTGCATAAAACTTTTGTAAAAGAAGTTTTTCTAATTTTGAGTTTTTATACGTTTTTTTAATGCACAAAAAAAATTTGATGCACAAAATTTTCAACTTGTTATAGTTTGATGCGCAATAAAATTTTGATGCAAAAAGTCAAAAGAAGTTGAGTACAAAAACGAATTTTTGATGCACAAAAAAGCGATTTAATGCACAAACGTTTTTTTTCATACTTTTTTTTCGGCAAAACTATCCACTTTTAGAAAAACTTCTTTCACAGCTTTTTAATGCACCAACATGCACGATGTTTTGGAATTTTTTCAGAATTTTTTAAGAACTTTTTTCAACGGATGAGTTGATATGGTATGGTTATACATTAGAGGTTCAACGGATGAGTCGATGTGTTAGGGCTATACATTAGAGGTTCAACGGATGAGTCGATATGTTAGGGTTATACATTAGAGGTTCAACGTATGAGTCGATATGTTAGGGTTATACATTAGACGTTCAACGGACGAGTCGATATGGTATGGTTATACATTAGACGTTCAACGGACGAGTCGATATGGTATGGTTATACATTAGAGGTTCAACGGAGGAGTCGATATGTTAGGGTTATACATTAGAGGTTCAACGGATGAGTCGATATGTTAGGGTTATACATTAGAGGTTCAACGGATGAGTCGATATGTTAGGGTTATACATTAGAGGTTCAACGTATGAGTCGATATGGTATGGTTATACATTAGACGTTCAACGGACGAGTCGATATGGTATGGTTATACATTAGACGTTCAACGGACGAGTCGATATGGTATGGTTATACATTAGACGTTCAACGGACTAGTCGATATGGTATGGTTATACATTAGACGTTCAACGGACGAGTCGATATGGTATGGTTATACATTAGAGGTTCAACGGATGAGTCGATGTGTTAGGGTTATACATTAGAGGTTCAACGGATGAGTCGATGTGTTAGGGTTATACATTAGAGGTTCAACGGAGGAGTCGATATGTTAGGGTTATACATTATAGGTTCAACGGATGAGTCGATGTGTTAGGGTTATACATTAGAGGTTCAACGGATGAGTCGATATGTTAGGGTTATACATTAGAGGTTCAACGTATGAGTCGATATGTTAGGGTTACTTTGCTAATAATACATGTATTGCTGATTATACAGTATTCATTCCCACCATCTTGTGTCGGGGAAGTTGGGAGACTTGGAGCACAAAGTAGAAGAGAAATTGGTCATGGTACACTTGACGAAAGAGCCCTTGAACCTATATTACCGTCTGAAGAAGAATTCCCGTATACTATACGTGTTAAGAATACCATAACAGAAAGTAATGGATCATCAAGGTACTACATCTATTTTTTATATTATTATAAAAGTATACCTTCAAAAGTGTTATTTATAATTTGATACCGTTAAGTATTTATTTGAGTCTGACTATTCATGACATTTATTTATTTTTATCGTTCTTTGTGATGATGTTGATAGTATGGCATCAGTTTATGAGGGATGCCTAGCACTACAAGATGATAGAGTACCATTAAAGAGCCAAATTACTGGTATAGCAATGGCCTTGGTTGTGGACACAGAAGAATTTTGGGGAGATGGAACACCACTTATTCTATCTGACATCACCGGCTCTGAGGATGCTTCTGGTGATATGGACTTTAAGGTCTTTACTTTAATAGTTTATAGATGTTTTACCACTAAAACAAAAGATAAAAGAGAGGATATAGTTGAAGGATATCATGAGATGAATATCCTGAACTCCAACGGCTGAATAAGGTACCTTTAAATTTATAGTATGTTCGCAAGTTTACATCAGTTATATTATAATGTGGTTTCTATTTTTTATCATGTAGGAGGAAATTCTTTTGCATGTCGAGAATAATATGTGGAATGATGTATGTGTTATCAGTCAGATGCAACAAACACTTAAGATGCCACTAGGAAGGTCTATGGTGATTTGATATAGCGATTTCTTACATTTAATCAAGCTTAAGGTTGGTTCAGCGATTTTCCACATTTGGCTTGGTTCAGTGCTCAGTGACCACACGGGTTGTTGAACGCACACACGCTGAACACACGAACTCTATGAACACACAAACACTTGAACACACTAAATATACTAGACACGAACACACTGAGCACGTGACCTGAGTTGATATCAAAAAGGGTTGGCATCTTCTCTATGGCATCAGGTTTGTAGAATATTTCTGAGTTCTTACACTTTGGAGAAAACTTATAAAGGAACAAATTCCAATAATCATTAAAATAAAAGAATCGCTTTTTACCCTTTATGATCGTTAATATCATAATAATCCAAGTTTCATGGTTTTTGATGCAAATTGTTTAAAACAATGTAATAGGCTGTGAAGATATATCTTTAACAGGATATACACAGTGTATCCAAAACCTTAGAAGGGGAAGAAGAGGAAATAGTTGTAAATCAGTACCGGCATCTGTCCTGCAAAGGAAGTTGAGATGGAGTACTCTTGATCTTTAGTTTGACTGATCAGAGGTCTTTTTTTGTTACCGTTGTTGAAATTATGTAATTGGGATATATTGGGTGTTTTTGATAATCAACTGCTAAACGTACCATCATTTATTTTTATGTAGAGGGGTTATAACGTTTCGCTTCCTCACACAAGATCCCGGATGCGCTTTCTCAACTAGCTAAGAAAATGGCAGCTCATGCAATGCCGGTTGGAGAAGACTTCTAGCCAGAAGCTGCAATCTTTAATTACATTAGGTCGGGTACTATTTGCACACTACTCTACGATCCATCTGTTAGCTCTCCCAAATATTATATAATTGTGGGTAGATACTAAAATCCGCTAGCTAGATCAAGGCGGTGTTTGGATTTTCCTTTCAGAACTCTCCAACTCAGTGGTTGCTGTTAGGATACACAAAATTTGTTTATACGCGGTAAATTGTCCGTTTAGATAACCAGTTTCATACCCCTGCAGCAAAGTTGATTATCTACGAGTGTACCTAAATTATCAAAATACCCATCCTTTTAGCCACAAATTGAGAAACTTCTACTCTCATTCTACTAAACATGGTATGGTTATACATTAGACGTTTAACGGACGAGTCGATATGGTATGGTTATACATTAGACGTTCAACGGACGAGTCGATATGGTATGGTTATACATTAGACGTTCAACGGACGAGTCGATATGGTATGGTTATACATTAGACGTTCAACGGATGAGTCGATATGGTATGGTTATACATTAGACGTTCAACGGACGAGTCGATATGGTATGGTTATACATTAGAGGTTCAACGTATGAGTCGATATGTTAGGGTTATACATTAGAGGTTCAACGTATGAGTCGATATGTTAGGGTTATACATTAGAGGTTCAACGTATGAGTCGATATGTTAGGGTTATACATTAGAGGTTCAACGGATGAGTCGATATGTTAGGGTTATACATTAGAGGTTCAACGTATGAGTCGATATGTTAGGGTTATACATTAGACGTTCAACGGATGAGTCCTTTACTAATATATAACAGCCTCGAAACATTTTGGATGTGGAATTTTTTTTATGAAAAGAGAACCCACTTCGTGAATTGATGAGGTTTCACCTGAGCTCCATAGACTCCAAGTTACTCTGCAGGACATTCAACACATCCAAGCAATACTTCAGGACCTTCAACGCCTCCAACCTATTCTTCTGGACCTTTAACACCTACAAACTATTATCTAGGATCTTTGGTATGTGCTTAAATACACATACCTTTTACCTTTAAAAACGAGCTGAAATAACCAAAAACGGACTTAAAATGCCAAAGATACGCTTGTTTTGCTAATTGTATTGTGCAGGAACGGATAACCAAGAAAAGGACGAAAAACAAAGCCAAAACGACAAAACCCAGACACAATGGAAAAGCTGTGAAGGACAAAGCCAAAGCAAAGCCAAAGACCAGAAAAGTCAAAGTCAAAAGTCAACTCAACAAATTAACAGTCAAACCGGAGCCGTAATTGAAGAATACTATTGGATGCGATCTCAACCCATCTGATGGGCCGGGAAAGCCCAATAGTATATTAATGGAGACTGTGAAGACCAAATGGGCCCTCAATCATGACTACACCCATTTGTGTGCAATGACAGAGACTATGAATGACGTTGAAGGCCCGATCCTAGCCCTTTAACAAATCAACTCTCAGCCAGTATGCAAACAAAACCCACCCAAACCTTATTGGGCTTAAAAAGCCCAATAACAAAACCCAAACTAATTGGGCCCAAAACACGACCAGTTTCGGACCCAATACCATAACCCAAGCCCAGACCCTGCGCCCAAAACCAATTTTTATAAAACCTTAGGGCCTTAAAAGTCAATTCTGAAAATTGTTTTATAAAAGAAAAGTGTTTTAAACATGAGAGGGACTGAATTTGTAATTTTACAAAACCTTTTATCTCTTTATAAAACACAAGGGCCCAATATGCCAACTTTCCAAACCCTTTTATAACTAAAAAAGAAAAGAAACAAAAAAGTGGCAAGTGACTAGAACCCGAGGGTCTCTTTTTGGGCAAATGAAAGTTTTAAAAACCTGCAGCCAATAAACGTTCCCCTTCACTCCCCTTTCCCGCCACCACCTCAAAACCTTCACCATCACATGTTACACTCCAATCTTTTACCCAACCCTTCCTTTACCCAGTCCAATCCTAAACCCACACCCATTTCCCTGTTTAAAATGCCACCTTGGCAATCTCCCCAAACCCGAAGCAATATCAATGGTGGGATTGAGCTTTAAAGAAGCACAATTCTCATCTAAGGGCTAGGATTTGTTGCTGAGGCTTCACTCACACAACTAACACAACAAGAAGAAGAAAGAAGACTTGGGACTTCTATAAATTCAAGAAAACACAAGCCGAACAAGACACTAGTTTTTTTTATTAGCTTTTCTTATTTAATTTTTAATTAACTTGTAATCTAAGTTTCCAGCTTACTTTTTAAGTGTAATGTTACTGTTTTGAAAGTTTAATTCAAGTTTTAAAGTTTATGTTAAATTTCTTGTGATTTTCAATATAATTCGTCTTTTAATTCTTTGTTAATCCTCAAACAAATTGAGTTTGCTTGTTTCTTTATTACCCTGCTGTCACTAACATCAATTTACCTTAATTATTTTTAAGTAAAATCAAGTAAAAAGCTTTTTGACTTATTTAAGGGGGTGTTTGGCAAAGCTGACAAAATGGGTCATTTGGGGTATGGAATGGGTCACAAGCACTCAGCCATTTTAGGCTGAGTGTGTGGGGTTAATCTAGCAACTTACATCACCAATTTTAGTTTTAAAATGAGTTTTTAAGTCATTTTGGTTTTCTGTCAAAATTGGGATAAGCCAACTTAAGCCTAAGTGCCCAAGCTGCTTAAGCAGCTTAAGCACTCTCTTTGTGTGCTTATTGTGTTGTTTCTAGCCCTTTTAGAACACCATTTGTTCTGTCCCCTTTAATTTGACATTATAAGTCAAAATTTTGTCTTTGCAAATTCTTTAAGAACCCCCAAGTTTAAGCTACAAATTCAGCAGCTTAAATTGTTTTCTAAACCCTCATCCTTTGGAAATAAGCTCACTAGTCATCCTTTTTAATCTGTTTATGTTTGGTTTTGGCTAAAAAGCACTCTTGTGCTTATTAAGATAAGCTCAAAAAGCCCTTAAGGCTGTGTTTGTTTCTCCCCTGGTGCTGAAACCAGTATTCAGCACCCTTTTTCTAGCTTATTTTATATTGGGCCTCATGTTTTTATTGCTTATTTACATAGCTTATAGGTAGGCTTATTAGGTTTAGCAGCTTATTTCCATTAGTTAGCTTATTTATTCAGCTTAATATAAGCTCAAAAGTCACCTTTTTCTGTTTTTTTTATATAAACATTTTTGATTAGCTTGTTCTTGTATTAGCTTATTTTAGGGCTTATTTCTGTTGAATTTAGTTAAAATAGGTAGACATAGCTTAGTATTGTTAGTTAAATCCATTTTCAGCTTATATTGAGCTCTTAAGCTCCAAGAAAAAGCTCAATAAGCTTTTAAGCTTATTAGCTTTCTGTCAGTCCAATAAGCCACATTTCTGGCTTATTAAGTGAGTTTCAGCTTTTGTGCCTCTTATTAAAAATATTCCCCTTAAGCCCCTTTACAACTTTGCTTCTTTAGCTTTTTGCTAATAAGCACTTTGGACCCTTCTTGTAATCGGGGTCCACTTCAGGGACCATTTATGTAATTTCCTCTTTTATAGTTAGCATAGTTAGTCCCTGTGGTTAGTTAGCCTGTTACCCCGTTTGTCCTTGTGTCCTTTTCACTGTTAGTCCTTGCCAGTTAGGTTAGTTAGTTATTTAATTTAATTTAATTTAGTTTTAGGTTTAATTTTAATTAGTTTAATTACTATAATTTGCTACAGTAACTTTTAGGGCTTTTTATATTTTTAGATTCCTCAACTTTTTCTTTATTTAATTTGATTTTTTCAGATTTTTTGTAGTTATATTTTCTGTCTTTTTCTATTTAATTAGTTTTAAACATAGTTTTTAATCTTAGAAAATTTAAAAAAAAATACAAAAAATACAAAAAATATTTTTCTTTTTTATAAAATTTTCTTTAATCGGTTAGTTTATATTAAAAATATAAAAACTTGTGTAGGGTAATTTTTGCTTAAAATTCAGTTCCGGGCCCGTTTACGAGCCCGGATTTTTTTTTCGTTTCTTACCGTTTTGTTCGCTTTTTAACTCCGATTTTGAAATTTTTTACATTTTCTTTTAAGTTAGAATATTTTTAATTTATTTAAATTTTAAAATTAATTTTAGGACTTTATTTTTATAATTTTTAGTTTTTAGCTTGCTATTTAATTCCCAATAATTTGTAATTGCATGTTTAATTTAGTTTATTAGTTTTAATTATTTTAGTTAAGTATTTTTAGCCTAATTATGTTCCCCGTAGATTTCTTAGGATTTTCATTGCCATTATTTATGCTCCCGTAGTTTAGGATTTATCCGTATAACTATTTTTGTTCCCCGTAGTATATTTAAGATTCCCATTTTCCACTGCTTGTTTCCCGTAGAATAATTTTAGTTTTCTTTAATTAATTTTAGTTTATCTAGTTAAAAATCAAAATCAATTGTTTCTCAATTCAAATCATCAATTCATTCGTATCGATTTACCATTCCAGCCTCGTTGGGGATTTACGACCCGGGAAAACTCTATACTACTTCTCGGTATCATTGACTCTGCTGCTTTTAGACTATCCTTACTATATATTTGATATTTTATTATATTATATGTATTTTAAGGTGTAGTCTGAGCCGGATCAACTAGAACAACCATGAAGGACATCAATATCCAGATGATCTGCTCAAGTCCTTACCATTGAGACCTAATTCACGAGGTCGTCGAGTAATACCTTTTGATTACTTCATCAACAACGACCTAGCGTATTTAAGTGGTGGTGTCTCGAGCCGAACTTACGCTACTTCAGTGACGAAGACAAAGGCTGCAGACTTTGGACACATCAAATGGATTGAAGACTTGGTCCCAAACACCATGTGGAGTCAAGTGCCGATTGTCTACGACAAACATGCACTCTGGGGAATCTCTCACTGTGGGCGAAAACGTCGACAATTCTATGGATATGTAGTACACAGGGAATCCACTCATGATGTCTCCTCCAGAAAAAGAATCATTGCTATTAAACAGCTTAAGATTGTCAAATGGAATAATTACAAACATTTGGATTGGATCACTGTTCGTAGAGATGACGACAAGCTGTACACATTCAAAGAAGGCGATTACAACAAACTTCGCCTTTAAGACATCAAAGACATAATGCTTCTTCTTGTTCAAGGCAAGCTGACAAATCTCAATATTGAGGAATATCTAGCTTTGGGTGTCTCACTGCGAATGTTTACAAGAAGCATTGTCATCAAAAGGCGTGTGGAAGATCTTCAATTAGGTGTCAAAAGTTACCAAAAGAAGCTCAACCTCACAAAGCAAGATACGTACAAATCTGATCTCAAATGAAAGACCGCATATACAACATACTCCAATCCTAGAGGTTTCATATATCAGAATAAAGACAAGAAGAATAGATTGATGCGTATTGATGAACTCCACAAATTTAGTAACGGTACACTCAACGATGTTTGGTCTGCTTTTAATGATATTCTGAAGCGAATTCGGATGGAGTACCTGCCACAGACATTCTGGAGAAATGTAGACAGGGAAAGAGCAGGAGCTATGATTCAGGCTATTGATCAACAGCTCAGGAACAGAAGGATCATGAGGAGCCTGGAAAAATTTATTGGTGGGAGATCGTATGTGGGAGACCTTCAGCTGCTGGAAAGGACCATATGATTTATCATATGACGTCCTCATCATAACAGGTCAAACATCGTACATAAAAACTTGTGAATATGTATATAAGTAGCTTAGACTTTATCTAGGACAATATAGTGTTTGAGTACGAAAGTTTCAAGAATTTTTTACAAAATTCAAAAATCTTTCTAAATAACGTACTCAACACTATATCATATCCCTCATAATTTGAGAGGGAGCATTAAAATGTTCCTAATAGACATTGTGTAACATTTTCTCCCCGAACGTTTAATCAATTGATATCTAAAATATAAAGGGATTAACATTTTGGATAAGGGGAGAAAATGTGATTAAACTGAACCTAACTTGTACTGAAATGTGATCATATAAAATGGACTCAATGCACTCTACACTTAGCATGTATTACAATTACGATGCACATGTTAAGGGGGAGCTTTTAGTGATGATGAAAAACTCTCAAAGTGTAAATCTTTTGATATTTATATCAAACACTTTGATTGAACTTTTCAATGGCTTTGAAGGATTGTGATAGAATACCTAAAAGATCAACCATGTACATAAATTTATGGAGTTATAAGGTGGTTAAGCATAGGTATTCAAATCCCATGATCCAGCTAGAACATGAGGGATCTACCTAGGGATATTCACTAGTTAGTGTAGAAGTCCTTAGGTATAATACAAAAGGAGTAAAAGTGAGAATAAAGGAATAGAGCCTACTAAGATGGAGCTAATACTTGAACAAACCCAACAAGGTATTAGTCATGAAGTCTCGATAAGCGCTAAAGGGGTTGAAGAATGAAAAAGAATTGTAAGGATAAAGGGTGAAAAGAAAGAAGCCCTCCATACACTTAGGCAGAAACCGGGTCAATACATAAACTGTCAGAAACACTAAGTTGTTGTCTAACATTGAAGATAGTCATGGACCCAGTGACGCTATGCACAACCCTCCCTAACCACTCAAGGTCTCTCAACAGACTCTTGTTTCCTTTCTCACGGAGATTACACGCATCTCTATTGACTTTCTCACTCCGAGTTAGTTGATATTGAAAAGGTGGCAGTCTGCTCCAGCCTCCGATCACTAAAACCAAAGTGCACTATTGAGTCTAGAGCCAAAAGAGATCATCCATAAATCTTATTAGGACACTTATCAAAATTATGCTTGCTAAGTCACACAATGTGAATAACAAGATATATATTAAAAGTCCTACGCATTATCCTTGTGATTTTGCCAGAACATCCGAGTGATATTTAAGTATTCACACTGAAGATGGAAATTCTGCTTGAGCCAACATCAAACAAGCTCATGGTAGGTGACTTGTGCGATTCTATACAAATCAAGCTTGTGACAACTGGAAAGAAACGATGGTGCGATTCTATATGAATCAAACTTGTTCCAGGAAATGAATTGACGGCTGATGATGAATTTTTGAAATGATTAACACTCTCGATGTGTCACAAAAACACTTTAGCAAGTGACACGTCGATTGATTTTCAAATCGATTTTTCTATTCAATCGGTGAGACTTTGTCTTGCTGGTTCACTCATACCATGTTGTCTTCTTTGAGACGCTCTAGTAATGAGAACGGCTAGTGCAACTGCGAAACCCTGTCAAGGAGATTCTTCAGAATTCTACCTGATTACAGGCAGTATTTATACTGATTAACGGGGAACCGTGGTTATTGAAACCGTATTCGACGAAGTGATAAAGACACTCTCGTCATTATCAGTTAATATTCACTAACCTAAACCTGTAGGTACTCCCGACGATTGGTGCAACTGATCCCTGACGAGTCATGATTCATAACCACATGCTCATACCCGACCGACAAATATAAAGATATCATGAAAGCTCAAGTACATGTTTCAAGACTTCTACTACTCTGATACCGTACGTCCTTCTTGAAGCGACGAAGTGTTAAAGTTAAAGAACTTCAAGAAAGATGCACCATTAAAGCTTTTCAAGTTTATAAATCAAGAAATGTATGAGCATGTCGGTCTAAAAGTCACAAGTTCACAAGATGACAAAGTTTACAAGATGACGAAAAGAGATTATGCTTGGTTGATGATCTCAAGAAGTTCAAGATCACATTCATGTTAAGCCAAAGATACAAGTCAAAGCCTAAAGTCAAGAATCACTACATCAATTCACAAGTTAATGATTGAAGTTAAAGACTACGAGCTCAAGACTAAAGTCAAAGCATAGTATGCTAGGATTAAGTTTTTGTAAATTGGAGTGACCTCCCTTAGGGGGAGATTGTTAGGAATACGAAAAGTCTCGGTCACTTCCAATAATAGTTAGTCAAAGCCCGTAGTTAGTCAAATGTAATGTTAGTAATCTAATTGGGCCAAAAGGCCCATGGAAAGCCCACAAGCTCTCCATGGCCGGCTAATAAGGTAGTATAAATACCCTTTCCATGCCTTGGAGAGGGTGGTTGGATGTTAATTTGTTTTTCACACATTTATGCATTTCCATCTAATATTTATTTTCTCTCTCTAAAGTATTCATCCAACTACTCTCTCTCTAAAACTACATTTCTTTCCTTCTTCAAGTATGTTATTAGATATCATTCAAGTGCTGAAGAAGAATATTGTGGTGTTGCTAATGTGGTTGCTAAGACTTTTTGGATCCGTAATTTGCTACATGAGCTTCATACTCCTATATTTACTGCTACTTTAGTATATTATGACAATGCGAGTGCTGTTTATATGTCTGCAAATCTGGTTTAACATTAACACACAAAACATATTGAGATTATCATTCACTTTGTTGGGACTTTGTTGCTTCGGGACAAGTTCGTGTTCTTCATGTCCCTTCCCGGTTTTAGTATGCGGATATCTTTACAAAAGGTCTTCTCACTGTTTTATTTACTTAGTCTCGCTCTAGTTTGAACGTTTGAAGACCTCTGTTCAAACTGTGGGGGAGTATTAGTTGTATGCGTATTGGGCCTATGGCCAATGTCTTTGTTTATGGGCTTACCAAGCCTTACTCGGCTACGATATTGTATATGTACATTGGTTATTTGCTAATAATAATTATGGGGATTATACCAAACTAAAACTGACAAATAATAAATAAAAAATCAAATAAAAAACAGCCCCGCCGTAACATGTAGGCACCGAAGACCTCGTTATTCGTCAATTAATGTGTTCTTTTGAGAGTGGGTTTCTTTTACGTCATCTTTTTGGTACTTGACTTTCAAGTGTGGTTATTTAGTATCATTTATTTTTAGGGGTGTTCGTTCGTTCGATCATCGGTTCGATTATTGGGTTGTTCGGTTTATTCATTTCGATCACTTCGGTTACTTTTTTTGGATAAAGCCAAAAAATGAAACGAAGAACCGAATTCAAATTGAATTAAACCGAACCGAATAACCGCAAAAACGAGCCAAATAACCCGAATTACATATTTTTAATTATTTATTCATTTAATTATGCAGATTTTTAGCATAAAAAACTCAAGCCTAAAAAGTCTTATATTTATACTAGGAAAGAGTTTTAGTGTAATATATATATATATATATATATATGATCAAATGAGAAGTTTTCTTAAAATAAGAAGGATAAGAAGTAACTATAACCGCATATCTGAGATGCATCGACTTAAATTAGATGCATCTCTATAATCTTAGATGCATTATAATGCATCATAATGTGTTTTCTAGCTTTTAATTAGATGCATATACGTATTTTAGATGCATTTCATGATTTCTCTTATTTTTTGGTCCTCTACATGTGCCAAAATCATGAAAATCAATTTGCACCATCTACACATCAAATTAACTTTCGAAACTCTATATGGTGCATCTAGATGAATAGAAATGCATCTAATGAAAATCGTTGCATCTCAAATGTGTGATTTTAGTCACTTCTCACCATTTTTTATTTTAATTTACTTCTTATGGATTCTTTACTATATATATATATATATATATATATATATATATATATATATATATATATATATATAATATTTTGTGAATTCGGTTTTCGGTTCGTTTCCGTTTTCATTTTTCAAAAACCGTATACAAACCGAAAACCGAATATTTAATTCGGCTCGGTTCGGTTTTGGCAAATTCAGTTCGGTTATAAGTTCGGTTCTGTTTCGTTTTTCGATTTATTCGGGTAATATCCGAACAATGAACACCCCTACTTATTTTTTGCTCTTTACATTTTAGCTACTTGTTGGATTTGCTAATAGAGTTTGATATGTTGTTTCAATAAGAATATGAGTAATAGGTTATTGGGGAAGATCAGCTCCGTATATTTGCTGTAGTGATATTTAAGATTTGAAGTAACAATAGAAATTCGTCAGCTAGCAGGCCATGTCGAACAAATAACAGTCGCTCTTGAACTTGAACTCTAGCTAATTGCAGAATTTGAGGCATAAACTGAAATTGAACACATTTTTCTGAAATAAATTATCTCTTGATCAACTTGGCTTTTGAAACCCTAATGAACGATGCTTTAGATCAAAAGTCACATGATCAACCTAAACAAAATAAAGCACTTTCAAGATAAAGGTGCCCTTTGATTTTGTTTTTCTGATTTCTACTTAATTATTATTTTATTTTTTTGAAGAAATTTTATTAGTCATTAAGTATTTACATAGTGGTGGAAGGCAAGCGGGCAACAAGCTGCGCCGCTAGCCTTTTTTGGATTGCAAATCCAATACGTTTAATTATTCAACATTATGTTTTCCACCAACTTTGGTACAACGGTCCCGGTTTTGAGTTCACGTCATAGCTGTACCTGTTACGAGTCATTTGGTTATTTAACAGTGTTTTAGGTGTTGGGCCGTTAATTAAATTGCGTTTTTGATGATGGTTTCTATTTTAATTTGAGTCTACATAATATTGTCGTTTTCCACTGTTTTGGTGTCCAACTGGTCCATGCCTGTTGTTTTGGGGTTATTGTATCATTTAGGGCTAGTTATTTTTTCATTGCTTTTTTTTTTCTTTTTTCGAAAAGATATACAATGTTAACTTATCTGTATGCATATGAGTCATGATCTGATTATAGGGCCAGTTAATTACTCGTAGGTTTTAATGCAGCAAAAAATTGTTGGTAAAAAATAGATTTTTAACATTTTCCAAGCTAGGCTCTTTCAGCTCATCAATCAACCTTGCTTTCTCACATCCCTTGCAGGTAATCAGGTATCCTCAAGAATGATTTATGATGACGTATAATACGTGTAACAGGCCACCGGGCCTGGATTACATAAATTATACATGGGCCCATGCCCAACAAGACAATCGCAAAGCACAATAGGCCAAAGCTAAACCCAGTCCTGTGCTGGCACGGCCTGGGAGAAATAAGACGGACGTGATAGGCCCTCCGCGGACCAAGCAACATCCGCGGAAGGGGACCCACGTCCGTAAAACACGATTACTGCGGACCCTTATCCGATGAGGGTCCCACTTCGGCCCACTAACAGAAATAAGCGAAATATTAAGAAAACCTAATATTTGGCTCACCTATAAAAATGGGTACTCTGACACCCCACAAGGTATGATTTTCTGACCACATTCTATACACATACATACTCTTACATTCTCTGACAAATCATGAATACTTACTCTTACGCTGGAGTTCAATCGTGGGGTCCGTCCCCACAATAAGGCTAACGGTTTATCTTTATTTGTGCAGGAAATCATCATCATCACTTGATTTAGTACAAGACAACGTCCATTGGTCCAACCCAATAACCTTTTAGATCCATTCTTTTAACTCATAACATTTTTTTTACTAACAAGTTGGCGCCATCCGTGGGACCACGAATACAGCCGTGTTTCTTAAAAATACTCACCATGAGCACCAACAGGCAAACTCCCCTTAGCCAGCCCACGTCCGTCGTGAGGAATACGCTAGGGAAAGAGCCAGTTCCGGAAGATCCAGACAAGCCTATTTCTGATGAAGCCTTACGGGAATACTGCGACAGGAACTATCATCAGATTTTACCAATCATAGCTGAAAAAGTGTACCAGGAGAAGGTGCAACATGAAAAGCTTAAGGCAGTAAAAGCTCGTCTCAACTTCGAGGAGACCTCAC
>BQNB010075807.1:19933-31355 GCA_026074375.1 Tanacetum coccineum | reverse complement strand
AGTTGTGGTAAAAAGAAAGCAATAAACGTTCACGGGATTTTGCAAGTCTATGATTAAAACCGAGAAAAGAATTGTGTCTTTCGCGGGATTTTACAAAATCAATAGAAAACCGTAAATGTTAATTGACATATTTGAGTCGAACAATGGAAGTTCGTTCATTAATTATATTACGTCTCGGTCATTAATTAATATACGTTGTAATAGGCAAGACGGGTAAACGGGCTCTTAAATGTAAGCTAACCGGTCACGTGTATCGGGCGAAAGCCCAAGTAAACTCGAGCCCAGCCCGTAGAAATACTAAAGGCAAGTAAGTCTTTTAGTCTAGGTATAAATACCACTCTCCATGGATGGAGAGTGGGGTTGGTCATTTGTAACTTCCATTTTGCAAGTAACTCTCCTAATTTCTATCTCTCTCTACTTTCTCTTTCTACTTTCTCTCTCTACATTTCTTCTCATCTTCTTCCTACCTACTTTTCTTGTTCATCTTATGAAGCGAAAGTGATTATTTTGGTTCCGACATTTGGCATCAGAGCCTAGGAGCATATCGTGATCGTTGTTTGCTGAATCAGAGGTGTTCGTGGTGGTTTTTTTTTGGGTAAGAAACTCAAACCGAACGCACCCTTTTTCGCTTACTTTTTGATCTAAAACGTGTGTTTTACGATGATCAACTTGTACTTTTGTTAGTCTTATATGTACTAGCAACTTATTTGGGTATCAAAACACGTTTTTGGATCAAAAATTTCTGGGTTTTTGAAGAATTTTTGAAGACAGCAAAACATGTTTGAAGGAAGCGAAATGTGTTTTAAAGACAGTGAAACATGTTTGAAGGGAGCGAAATGTGTTCTTGAATGGAGCGAAATATGTATTTTGGAGCGAAATATGTATTATTAAGCGAAATATGCATGTCAAGTCACATTTTGAGCGAAATATGCAAAAATTTTTCAAGCGAAACATGTTGGAAGAGTTCAAGCGAAATGTGCAATTTCCTGTCAAGCGAAATGTGCAATTTTTTCTCAAGCAAAACATGTTTCTTAAACCAAGCGAAATGTGTAGATTTCAAGCGAAATATGCAGGTCTGTTTCTCAAGCGAAATATGTTGAAATGTGCCAAGCGAAACATGACAATGTTTAAGGAAATTTTATGTTTTGAATACCTAAGCAAACACAACACTTAATGCCAAAACATAAAAACCAAAGCAAACACAACACTTAATGCCAAAATGATCCTGAAAAGATTCACTAAAACGACAAACGGCTAAAGATTCAGACTACGATGTCAAGTGATTACGAAGCTGATTTATTATCCCTTATTTGAGATTGAAGTTGAGTTTCACGAAGGCGTCTACTTATTTCATCATCGAGACTTCCTTCTATTTGCTACCCCTTTTCTTTAAACCCAATCTATCGATTGATGACTTGCTTGAACGTACAACGGATTTGATTAAGACTTGAATTATCTAGTTACCAGAAGTCAGGGGTGGTTGGTTGCAGACCTGGTTAACTATCACTTAAAGGAGTTACATTGTAGTACTCAGTGTCACACGCAAAAGACGATGTGGATAATTTCAAGAGGTGTTGTACTTCTTATACTTTTCTGGTTGGGTATAGAGTACTTATAGATTTAATCTTGCACCGTTCTTCAATCAACAACAGTGCAAGCTTAAGTAACAAATTTGGGAGATTTTACTTCATTTTCAAGTTTGATATATCGGGTTTACTTCACCAAGTGATCATAACAATAGCCGACAGAATACGAGGTTGGTAAGTTAGCCAGAGAGTTTAAAGGTTGATATGTAATCATCAATTCTCACGTGATATTATTGTCCCATTCCAAGACAAAGGTACTTCACCGTCTAAGCAAAATTCTCAAAGTTCTTCAACAACATTCATATACAAGACCTTGATTATACCAAGTTTTTTTGATTCTTGCTTCATCTCCTTTACTGTTTCTGAAGACAAGAGGGCAATGCTTTGTTTGGATTTCCAGATTTGTGCTCAAGACAAGAACTTCTTGAGTATATATGCGTACATAAAAATGATACTTCTGAGAGTTCGCAACCATCATGGGGGAAAATGTGTACATCTGGGACTTAATTAACTTTGATGTTAGCATGTCAACTTCTAGGGGGAAGTAGTGTATACTACTTTACTTAGCATGGTTTATGAAGTATACTGCATACGTGAGAAGAATTGATGTTGATTTCTCGCATGTACCCCCGAACGAATATTCACCAAGCACTAATGACAAGAAGCAGGTCGTAGGTGTGGTTTGACTTCTATAAAATTCCGCTGTGCACGTCAATGACAAGTAGAATATTTTTCAAGCTACTTTAAAGCTTCAGAATCTGCTTAAGATAGGGATGTTGGTTTGGGGGGAAGCTGATTCAGAAACTTCGCCAAAAAAGGAGTCTATCAAGACATGCTGCATGAATTGAGGGAAGTTAATATAGTTTATGCATACTACAATGGTTCCTGTACAATTAAAGACACTGAAGATCCAAGATGGAGTACAAGTTTCAAGACAAGGAGAACTCAGAAGACATCTTCAGCTTTAGAAGCGCTTTGGAAGACTTTATTTGTGTTGTATTTGTACATGATAGGAACATTGTAAGTAATTCCGTATGTCCACATATTGGGGGAAGATTGTTAGCCTTAAAATATGGTGACATATCTGGAATTACAATAGTTTAGTTATAGTGTGACACGTAGGGACTAATAATGACAAGTTACAATAGTTAGGTATCACTAGGACTATAAATACCCCCTCCATACTTCCATGGAGGGGTGAGGATAAACATTTGTCTCATAAGTGTGTGTTGTTTCTCTCTCTAGAAAACACACACACTCTTTCCTTTCTCTCTCTAATAAAATGGCTTACTTTAATTTCAATCCTCCCTGACCTTCGGATCGTCTTTTGTTAGTGAAATCTTATTGTTAACATATACTATGTATGATAACTTTTTGTAGTTCTCTTTTAGTCCCAAACTCCCAAAAAAATGAAGTGAAAAGCTACGGCTACTCAACTACAATGAGAATTCAACGCTGGAGTTCCGATTCTGTTTCAACTTTGGCATATAATGGGTATGATAGCTTTTTTGTAGTTCTATTTAAGCCCCAAACTCCCAATAAAATGAAGTGAAAAGCTACGCCTGTTAGACGCATAAATTATTGGCCTAAGCCATTGTGGGCTTGAGGTCCATTAGATCTAGGGTTTAGTAGCTTATTCCCAAAGCTATGTTCTATTATAAATAGACATGCTTTGTTATGTAATGAAAGGAATCCAATCAATATCAATTTCTATTATCTTTCATGGTATCACAGCTCTAGGTAAGATCCACCAATAAAAATTGCTATCCTCCGGTCATCGGCTACTTGTCGGTGATCCGGAGGGATCTCGTTTTTTTCCGCTTTATTGTTTTTTAATTAATTTGGGATTTTACTTTTATATTCATGCCTTAAACCCTAAACCCTAGCTTCAAACACAAAAAAATAAAAAAATTGTGTAACGGAGTTGCTTAGATCACATTTTTTCTCATCTGATTGTTTTCGTTGTCGAAAGATCTTCGTCGTTGTCAACTAAAGTTGTTCCAACAAATTGCTCGATTCCCTCTAAAGGCAAAAATAAGCCATGACGTAAAAAAATAGCAATACGCCATAAAAAATGGACAGAGAATAATGCGATATGACATTAATATACATTTATGTCGTTAAATACAAGTCAATTCTCGTGCAAACGTAAGCAACACAAAGAAGAAAAAGAGAAGACAAGAAGAATCGGTTCAACGTTCATCAAAGTTTGTTAGTTCGATGACCCGTTATAACTGTGGGGGAGTGTTAGACGCATTAAATTAGTTGGCCCAAACTATTGTGGGTTGAGGTTTCAATTAGATCTAGGGTTCTTGGATAGCTTATTCCCAAAGCTATGTTCTATTATAAATAGACATGCTTTGTTATGTAATGAAAGGAATCCAATCAATATCAATTTCTATTATCTTTCAATACCAAGTCGGCGCAAATTAAAAGCGTCTACTGTAAAATAAAAAAAGATTTAAGCTTCTCAAATTTAAATTAAGTGACTGGTGGCATGAACTTTGATTTTCTTCTCAAGTATTACAATCTTATTTAGTGCTTAACTAAAGAAAGAAATTAATAAAGGCACACTTATATATAATGCCACGATATATTGAGGGTTTTGTTCAAGGTGTAGCTTCTAGTCAAGGAGCAGAATTGGCAAGAAACTAAAGCCTAGAAGAGATTGTGTACTTTGCCAGTTCTCGTCGCAAGATCTTTCCAGCTGCAGATTTAGGTATTGCGTTGACAAATTTCACTTTTCGAACTTTTTTGTGAGGTGCGACCTGTTTTGCAACAAAATCAATTATTTCAGATTGTGAAATCTCGGCTTCAGGTTTCTTCACGATAAATGCCATTGGGACCTCTCCGGCTTCTTCATCCAAGGCCCTGAACAATATTTGAAACCCAGAAAATATTAGTGATTTATATTTTATTTAATCAGTCACAACATTATATCTAACATCTTATTTCTGATGCTACACACGTATGGATACTCACCCAATTACTGCAACATCATCTATATTCGGATGAGAAACCAATACATTCTCCAAATCAGCTGGAGCAATCTGCACGAAATAATTAAAAACTTGTTGGTGAGTCCAGTATGCTTTCATCATATTGTAACTATATACTATCTTTATGGACATGATAAAGGGATGAAGGTTATGATTTGTTTCATTACCTGAAAACCATTGTACTTTATGATATCTTTTAGTCGATCAACAACATATAAGAACTCTTCATGGTCAAAATAGACGATATCTCCCGTACGTAGCCACCCATCCTTATCAATTGTTAAACGAGTTGCAGCCTGGCGATAGACTGTATGACGGGGGTTGGGGTTCCGGTTGCGCAGCGCCATGGTAGCAGGGGTCCAAGGGGCATGGTCTGCCCCTTGGGACAACTAAATTTTATTTGGTATTAAAGTATTGTTAATTAATCGCACTTGGAAAAAATATTTCGGAAATGGAATTATGGACTTGTTTTGCCGTTTATTTCTAACTTATTCGGTGGTTTGAGTTTATCTTCGCTTTTTTGCATGTTTACACACCGATTTTTGAGTTTTCTTTGTTCGGTTACATATATAATATCTCACGATCTCTGGTTCCAGGTTTCATTCAGTTTCATAACATCAAAACAAATTCTCGTTTCTAAATCTGAGTTTTATCCGATTTAAGATTTCGATACAACCATCGAAATACTTCGATCTGAAAGTGTTTACACGACTCTCAGATTTCTGTGATCATAAATTCATAACACTATCTTTATGGACATGATAAAGGGATGAAGGTTATGATTTGTTTCATTACCTGAAAACCATTGTACTTTATGATATCTTTTAGTCGATCAACAACATATAAGAACCCTTCATGGTCAAAATAGACGATATCTCCCGTACGTAGCCACCCATCCTTATCAATTGTTAAACGAGTTGCAGCCTCGTTGTTTAGATATTCTAGAAAAAGGCAAAACAAAATGATTATTCTCATCCATGACACTTAAAAGAAAAAAAAAATATTATGAGTATTGGTAAAAAGATAATTAGAAGTACGAAGATTAGAAACATTTACAATGCCGACTTTAAATGTTTCCATATGGACAATCTGGAAGTGTAAATTTTTTAATAAAATTTTGGCTCCCGAATTATTCACAAACATTCACAGTTATACAAATTTGAAGTATGCAGACAGATAAGTGACAATAAATCGGACTTTACTGATCTTTTCTCCCTCATATTTTTGGTTTTTACAGGTCATTATAGACGGTTTCTTGATCCAGTTTTTATTCGTAAGTAAGAAACCTGAATGTCTATGACGATGGACGGATGGATGTACGTTTTAGTGCTATTTATATCACTAAAAGAAAGCTTTCACGCTGTGTAATTTTTTGTAATGTACCTTTCATAATGGCAGGTCCTCTTAACCAAAGCTCTCCGATTATCCCAGGAGGCGAAGATGAACCACTAACGCAATCTACCACTTTGGCTTGCATGTTAGGAGCCAAAAGCCCTACTGATGAGTAATTTTTTGTGTGGCGTGTGTTGAATCCTCGGGTTCCCACAGCAGTTGATTCACTCATGCCGTAACCCTAGATCAAATAAGTTTTATTAAACCATTGTAATATAGAGTTCATTGATAGATTTGAACGTAAATTAACATTGTACATTAACTAATTTCTTACCTGAATGAAATCGACATGAGGAAACGTTTGTACAAACTCTTCTATGCTTTTGGTGCTCAAAGGAGCAGCTCCACACGATACCTGCTTTAAGCTCTTCAACTTAGCACTATAAAAACTCTTACCAGTTCGGGTCAATGCATTTAGCAATGGAGGTACTGCTGGGAAATGACTGACACCGTATTTATCGATAGCTCGTACCATCTCATTATGGTCAAATTTGTTCATCACAACAATGGATGAACCTAATGACAAGATCCCCAAAGTGAAAAGTGTGAGACCATATATATGAAACATGGGTATGACAGCCAAATAAACGTTTTCTTCGTGATGGTTCCCATATTGTGATGCTTCAAATTGAACAAATAACTCAACTCCAGCAATCAAATTTTTGTGCGTCAAGACTACACCTTTACTAGCACCAGTTGTGCCAGAAGAATACAGAATCGCAGCAGTATCGTCCTGGCTAATCGTTTGGAGTGGTGATGAATTATGATTACAAGAAATCAATTTTTGGAAACACGAAAAATCAACATGGTTTGGATCAAAGTTAGCGTTTTCAGGTACCCTAATTGAAACAATCCCTAATGCCCTCAGTTCTTCAACTCTACTAGATACAGTGAACGCTAGTTTCACATTACAATCACGTGTTTGTTTCTTAATTTCTGAGGCAGTGCTTAAAGGATTCATTGTGGTTACTATTGCACCAAGATACACAACACCTAAGAAAATGATATGAAAATGTACCGAATTTGGTAAAAGCATTAAAACGACATCACCTTTGGAAATACCAAATTCGTGATGAAGTCCGTAGGCTATGGATTTCACCAATGGTTGTAGTTCGGAGTATGACATGAAATATCCTGTTGCGGAATCAATAAACGATGTTTTTCCATTGTGTTTTTGGGAAAATATGTGAGATACAACGTTAAGATACGGGTCGGAAGGGAGGGATCTTGGTGAGTGCTTGCTACTATATATTCCTGTTTCTACCGAATACCATTGAGGGTTAGTGGGAGTTTTTTGCTTACCGAAAAATGTTGCCATGTCTGTTCTACAGAATGAGGTTTCTGGTAATTTTTTATGTTTTGTTTTGGTTTAAAAAAGGTTCTTATATATAAATAGACACAAGCTATCCATGCTTGAAAGTGTAATTTTTTTCCTTTCTGGGTGGTAGTACTAGCAAAGTTGTGTACAACTCTTTTGGAAAAAAAACCTAATTTATGTAGTGACTTATACATGTGATGTTACCTTGCTGTGACTACGCAATATAACAATATGTTTACTTCATGGAAGAGGAATCAGATCGAGCAAATTTAAATCTTTTGATAAGGGTTAACTGAGTAATTTTCCCCTAGTACTTTGCTAAGGTATTTTAATGCAATGCATTCTTAATTAAGCTGTTAGAACAAACAAGAATCAGGTCATAAAAGGAACTTAAAAGAGTTAAGTACATTTTTAGTCCTTGTGGTTTGGTGCGTTTTTCACTTTTGGTCTAAAATTCAAAAAAGTTTTGATTTTGGTCTAAAAGACATAGTTTCGTTTCACTTTTTGTCCAAATTCACATTGACTGTTAGTTTGACCGGTTAAATGATACAAAATGACTAAAGTGCCCTCATCTTCTTGTGGTTAAATTACTGAAATACCCTCTTTCTCGTTTTATCTTTTTATAGAATAATATTATTATGGGAAATGCTAACAACAGCCCTAAGGGTTGTCGTTAAGTAAATAAATTTTATTACAATACAAACTATGAATGATTTTGATTGAATGATAATCTCGAAAAATGTGAAGACAATCCTGAAATTAGTGAATATACCATTATACTTGATTTTGATTGGTTGAATTTTATTTTTACCAACAATTGCAATAAAATAAATACTCTTAACCACAAACCTTAGGGTTGTCGTTAGCAAAACCCTATTATTATTATTATTGTTATTGTTATTAAAATTATTTTATTATTACATATAAACAAACAGTAGATTCATATCAAAAACCAAGATTCATGTCAAAAATTAATTATTAAACAAACAAACACAAACACAATCTTTTTGTTATCAAGATCCACGAAACCAAGATCCATATTTCTACCTAGTATCAAATCAATCTTGAAACTCCTGCTCACACATGTCAGATCCACGAAACCAAGATCCATACCCTTTTTCAATGTTTTCAGCCATCACCATGCTTCATCCCATGCTCCCATTTAATTTAACACATGCATCACCATCCATCTACATCTTCCTATTTAAACAAAGCACCACCATATCATTCTCCCCGTCACCATCTTCCACCAAAACACGGGAAGCATCCCCACTTTTTCTTTTGCTTCTTCCTCATCTTTATGAAAACCCAGATCCATAGCCCAACCAAAAAGCCTATCCATTCACTTCCAAACCAATCAACCAGATCTGTTAGGTGGTGGTGGGTTTTTGATTTTTGTAAAAATTGGGGGTTTTGAGGTTTGTGATTAAATTGAAGATATTTGTTGATGGCTTAGTGTTTGGAGGGTGTTTGGCCGGTGATTAGGTGGTAGACGTGAGGGTTAGGAGTGGTGGTGAGCTGCAGTGAGTGTTAGGTGGTAGTGATGATGGTGTTGAAGAAGAGCTTTTTTAAATGAGATAAATATTTTAGAAAGATGAAAAAGTGTGATTTATCAGTTTGAGTGATGTATATAAAGATGAGTTTGGATCTGTAATTTGTTTTGGGAAGATGAGTTTGGATTGTAATTGTTTCGGGAAGATGAGTTTGGATCTGTAATTATGTTGTGGGATTCATTTTGTATTTTTTTAATATAATAATATAATAAAAAGACGAAAATACCCTCTTAACTAACGGTCAAACAAGTCAAACTGACGGAGTTAACAGAAATGGACCAAAAATGAAATGAAACTATGTATTTTCGACCAAAACCAAATTTTTTTTGAATTTTGAACCAAAAGTGGAATACGCATCAAACCACAAGGACCAAAAATGTACTTAACTTGAACTTAAATTGAATATCTACATAGACATTTTTTTATCGAAACACAAGTTTTTAATACACATGATCTTGAACTATTTGTTGGGATATGTCCATATCATAAATAAATATACGGCCGGAAATATGTGAGCTTATGGGGGCACACGCGTTTACACAGATGATACGTTTATTAATGTAATTAATATATTTATAGTATATTAATTATATTAATATGTTTCACGAAATATTTAAATCGGTCGCTAATTATAACGTTAGACATTTGATAATAATTAATAGATATTAACAAGTGAAGGACTTGTTAGTAGAAAAACCAAACCTGTGAGGTGTTGGTTGTGACCAGTCGAACTAAAAGAGTACAAGGGATAAGAGTGTCGATTTATCCTAAAATTTCATAAAAAAGGGACGATTTTTAATCTCTTAATATTCGGTCGATACCTAAAATCCTACAAAACCATTCGCATGTGCCTCTTCGATATTAATATCATTAACATGGATATAATATCTATATGCATATTGTATACGTAGGATATTGAAGTTAATTCTTTATCACATGTGGTTTTGACATAATTCCTTATGGTTTGACAATATCTTTTATGGGATTCGTTCGTGTGACGAAAAGAACCAAAACAAGAACATCGTGTTCGGTTGTTTTATTCGTGAAGCAAAGATTAGCATCCTATCGTATCTCGGTGACGTGTAGTGTGAGCATACCATAGAGGTTATCTACTTTGGTAACTTGTTTAGTTTGCGTGGTATTCGATTTATACACACGTGTACATTCAAGATGGTGTATTCGTTAATTGCTAAAAGGTACGCGTTCTTGATCCCTTTGTTAATTACATATTCTATACGTGTTAATCTATCCGCTGCGTACTCGTGATATATTTAATGGTTAAATAGATGTAAAAACCCAACAGTGGTATCAGAGCCATCGTGTAGAATTGTAATTACAAAGATGTAATATTGGACAAATTAGGGTTCTTGGTTAATTTTATAAGCCTTTTGGGCGGATTTTTATTATAAAGATTAGATATTTATTATGGATAAAATTAATTAGATGAAACCCTAGGTTGTATGTAATTTTATGTGTTAAACTCGATTGTTTAAATTGTTAATTGATCGTTTTTTATTGTGAATTAATTGTTAATTTGTTATCCGTGATAAACACATGCAAGTTTATCATGGATTGATATATGATATATATATATATAACCTTGTTAATTGTTAATTGGTTGAACATGCAAATTTGATGATTAGTTAATATATAGACATTAAAAGTTGAAGTTTTTTTTTTCTGATTGTTAGACACACTGTTATGAAATATTCATAAAATATTCGTCGAATGTCAAAAAAATTCAAAATTTCTGTGGTAGATCCGCGACTCAGTAAGCTACAACTCTGTAGTTTACTGCTAAGGCTGTGGAAGAACCTAACTATATCCTGACGGGGCCTGAAGTTGACTAATATTTTCTATCAACTTTTATGTGCTATGTGGTATATATTTATAAATGGCTTACGCAATCGATTATATCGATGCATGTGGCTGGATTCATTGGATGAATGAGCCTTATATGAATATATACATAATTATTAAAGAATTAGAATCATAATTAATGTTTGCATGTGTTAATTGTTAAGAATTATTGCATGACTTAATTGTTAAGTGGTTAAATAAATGTTATGTGTATTAGTTGATTGTTTATATTGTTTTGTTTTAAGTATTGACTTGTGAGAAAACAAAAGGGTGTTTCGAAAAATAAAATATAAATATGACTAATTATTATGAAATCAGATTTATTATGAACTATTTATAGTTCATAATGTGTTTTCCAAATTAAAGTTTTATTTTTTATCAATGACGTAATTTGCAAAAGTACTACTTAGTTGCAAGGATAAGGTTCGGGGAGACTCATCAGGACTTCGGTCTTTAAAGATACGTTGAATCGTCAATGTTAAGGTCTCACTATTTATGTATTTGATACGATGATAATAGGTGATACCGTAATAATAACTTAATTGAGAATAAAGTTTTTATTAAAATCTATGATACGAAGATGTATGCATGCTTCTTCGTACATATTTGACACGTCAAATAAAATACCCTTTTTCAACTAAGTTGTTGCCATCCAATTTGTAAGAACACTTGGAGGTTGCTCTTTACTATGCGTGAGACGTATGTAGATTTGCA
>BQNB010075807.1:0-18188 GCA_026074375.1 Tanacetum coccineum | reverse complement strand
AAGATTTATTTAAAAGAAGTAGCCATTACAGAGCTTAGGAGAAAGTTGGAATTGGCTCAAAAACAAAAAGATGAAATTCAACTAACATTAGAAAATTTTGAGAATTCATCTAAAAACTTAAACAAACTACTAGATTGTCAGATAGTTGATAAGTGCAAAGCAGGTTTTGGGTATAATGCTGTTCCACCTCCCTATACAGGAAACTTTATGCCTCCAAAACATGATTTGTTATTATCTGTTCTAGAAGAATTTGTTAATGAGCATATAGTTAGTGAGCCTACAGTTAAGAAGCCTATAGTTGAGACTAGTGAAGCTAAGGCTAGTGCAGACAAGCCTAAGGTTGTTAAGAAGAATAATGGTGCTCCAATTATTAAGGATTGGGTGTCTGATAATGAGGAAGAAGATGTGCCTCAGGCTAAGAAAGAGAAGAAAATAGTTAAGTCTAGTTCTGGTAAAATAAAGTTTGTTAAATCTAAAGAGCAAGTAAAATCTCCTAAGAAAACTGTTAATCAAGGAAATCAAAATAGGCAGAACACACATAGTCCTAGAGGAAACCAAAGAAACTGGAATAACATGATGTCTCAAAGATTAGGAAGTAATTTTGAGATGATTAACAAAGCTTGTTATGTATGTGGAAGTTTTGATCACCTGCAGTATGATTGTGATAATCATCAGAGACAGTTTAATAATAAAAAGATGGTAAAACCTATGTGGAACTATACTCAAAGGGTGAATCACCAGAGTTTTTCTAGAATGACTCACCCCAGTCCTAAAAGGAACATGGTTCTAAAAGCAGTATTAATGAGGTCTGGCCTAGTATCACTTACTACTGCTTGACTAGTTAATACTGCTCAACCCAGAACAATAGTGAATAGTGCAAGACCAATGACAAATGTTTTTAATAAAGCGCATTCAACTGTTAGAAGGCCCATTAACAACAAAATGGCAACTAAAAAGCAGTAATTTTAATCAGAGGGTTAATACTGTTAGTGGTAAGAATGTTAATGCTGCTAGGCCAAAAGCAGCAGTTAATGCTGCAAGGCCAAAAGCAGTACTTAATGTTGTTAAGGGAAACCAGGTTAATGCTGTTAAGGCCTCAGCTTGTTGGTTTTCGAAACCAAAACTATAGTTATAGACCATGTTTCCAAGCACAACAGTGCATCAATGAAATTTTAAAAATTTGATTATGTTTATGCACAAGGCAGATCCAAGTCAGTGATGGCTTAGGTCCCTAAACAAGACTGATTTTCTTACCTTATGTGGAGGGCAATCCACAACAAGATTTGGAGGATAAAGGAGTGATTGACAGTGGATGCTCAAGGCACATGACAGGGAACATGTCCTATCTTACTGACTTTGAAGAAATTGATGGAGGATATGTTGCCTTTGGAGGTAACCCCAAAGGAGGGAAAATCACAGGCAAAGGTATAATTAAAACTGGTAATTTAGATTTTAAAAATGTGTATTTTGTAAAAGAGTTACAATTTAACCTCTTTAGTGCTCACAGATGTATGACAAAAAGAATAGTGTTCTCTTTAATGACACTTAATGTATTGTTTTATCTCCAAACTTTAAGTTAACTAATGAAAGTCATGTTGTACTTAAAGTTCCTAGAAAGAACAATATGTATAGTGTTGATTTAAAGAATATTGTTCCTAAAGGAGGTATAGCTTATCTCTTTGCAAAAGCCACACCTGATGAATCTAAACTTTGGTATAGGAGACTTGGACACACAAATTTCAAAACTATGAATAAACTAGTTAAGGGAAATCTTGTAAGAGGTTTACCTTTAAAACTTTTTGAAAATGATCAAATATGTGTTTCTTGTCAGAAGGGAAAGCAACATAGAGCTTCTTGTAAGTCTAAGACAGTAAGTTCAATCAGCCAATCTTTACATATGTTGCACATGGATTTGTTTGGTCCAACATTTGTAAAAAGCTTAATGAGAAAGATGTATTGCCTAGTTGTCACAGATGATTACAGTAGGTTTAGTTGGGTTTTCTTTCTAGCTACTAAGGATGAGACTAGTGGCATTCTTAAGTCCTTTATAACTGGAGTAGAAAATATAATAGATCAAAGAGTTTAAGTAATTTGGTGTGACAATGGAACTGAGTTCAAGAATAAAGAGATGAATCAGTTTTGTGAAAGAAAAGGTATTAAAAGAGAATTTAGTGTAGCTAGAACTCCTCAGCAAAATGGAGTAGCTGAGAGAAAAAACAGAACACTAATTGAGGCTGCTAGAACAATGCTAGCTGATTCTAAGTTACCTACTACTTTTTGGATTCAAACCTTCAGGAGATGATGAGGTTACTGAAGAACCAGGAAAAGAAGGTGGTAATTCAAGTAAAGAGGATGAAAGTGATGATCAAGAGAAGGATGATAATATTAACAGCACTAACAATGTTAATGTTGTTAGTTCAACTGTTAATGTTGCTGACATAGAATTTAATGCTGTTGGTGCAAAAACAAGCATTGAACTTCCAGATGATCCAAATATGCCTGAATTAGAAGATATTGTCTATTCAGATAATGATAAAGATGTTGGTACAGAGGCTAACATGAATAATTTAGATGCTTTTATGCCTGTCAGTCCTATTCCAACTACAAGAATACACAAAGATCATCCAGTTGAACAAATTATTGGAGACTTGAATTCAGCACCTCAAACAAGAAGAATGATAAAGAATTTGGAAGAACATGGTTTGTTTAGTTCAATTCAGCAAAGAACAAACCATAAAGACTTTCAAAATTTCTTGTTTGCTTGCTTTTTATCACAAGAAGAACCCAAAAAGGTAATTCATGCATTAAAGGATCCAAGTTGGATAGAAGCTATACAGGATAAGCTTCTACAATTCAAATTACAAAAGGTTTGGACCTTGTTGGATTTACCAAATGGCAAAAGGACTATTGGCACTAAATGGGTTTACAGGAATAAGAATGATGAAAGAGGCATTGTGATAAAGAAGAAAGCAAGGTTGGTTGCTCAAGGGTACACACAAGAAGAAGGGATTGACTATGATGAAGTCTTTGCCCCTGTTGCAAGAATTGAAGCAATTAGGCTATTCTTAGCCTATGCCTTATTTAAAGACTTTGTGGTGTACCAGATGGATGTCAAGAGTGCTTTTCTTTATGGTAAGATTAAAGAGGAAGTCTATGTTTGTCAACCACCAGGATTTGAAGATCCAGACTTTCCTGACAGAGTATACAAAGTAGAAAAGGCACTTTATGGACTGCATCAAGCTCCCAGAGCTTGGTATGAAACCTTGTCAACTTATTTGTTGGACAATGGGTTTCAGAGAGGAAAGATAGACAAGACTTTGTTTATCAGAAGGGACAAAGGTGATATTCTGTTAGTTCAAGTGTATGTAGATGATATCATTTTTGGCTCTACAAAGAAGTCATTATGCACTGAGTTTGAGAAGATGATGCATAAGAAGTTTCAAATGAGTTCTATGGGTGAACTCACATTCTTCTTAGGACTGCAAGTAAAGCAGAAGGAGGATGGGATTTTTATCAGTCAAGACAAGTATGTGACTGAGATTTTGAAGAAATTTGGTTTTACTGATGTCAAGACAGCAAGCACACCTATGGAAACTCAAAAGGCTTTGCTCAAGGATGAAGATGGTGAAGAAGTGGATGTTCATTTATATAGATCAATGATTGGTTCACTGATGCATCTTACTTCTTCAAGACCTGATATTATGTTTGTAGTGTATGCCTGTGCAAGATACCAAGTCAACCTAAAAGTGTCACATCTTTATAATTTGAAAAGAATTTTTAGATACTTAAAAGGTCAACCTAAATTAGGCCTTTGGTATCCAAAAGATTCTACTTTTGATTTGGTAGCATACACTGATAGTGATTATGCTGGATCAAGCTTGGATAGGAAGTCCACAACAAGAGGTTGTCAATTCCTTAGGTGTAGATTGATTTCATGGCAGTGCAAGAAGCAGACTGTGGTTACTAATTCCATAACAGAGGCTGACTATGTAGCTGCTTCAAGTTGCTATGGTCAAGTGCTTTGGATACAAAATCAATTGCTTGATTATGGGTATAACTTTATGCATACAAAGATCTATATTGATAATGTGAGTACTATATGCATAGTTAAGAACCTTGTTTTTCATTAAAAAATAAAGCACATTAAGATTAAACATCACTTTATCAGAGATTCTAATGAAAAGAAGCTAATTCAAATGATCAAGATTCATACTGAGAAGAATGTTGCATATTTGCTTACAAAAGCATTTGATGTAAGTAGATTTCAATATTTGATTGCTAGTATTAGAATGTTTAATCTTTAAAGTCTTGATTATGAAAATGGCGAGGTAAAAAGAATTAAGAGAATTTATGAGTTGAAAAACAGAAAGAGAGATGTGTGAAATAAAAACAAACAGAGTGATTTGGTGAGTAAAAGAATTGAGAGAATTTGTGAGTTGAAAAACAGAAAGAGAGTTGTGTGAAATAAAAACAAACAAAGTGATTTGATGAGTAAAAGAATTGAGAGAATTTGTGAGTTGAAAAACAGAAAGAGAGTTGTGTGAAATGAAAATAGACAGAGTGATCTGGTGAGAAAAGGAATTGAGAGAAGTGGTGAGTTTGAAAAACAGAAAGAGAGTTGTTCAAAAACAGACAGAGAGAATTGTGAGTAAAAAAAGAAATGAGAGAAATAAAAAACAAATAGAGAGTTTTTGTGTGCTAAAATGTTAATTTGATGGTGGAAAAGCTGATTTGAATGGAATTAGAGTTAATGCTGCTGATTCAAAGTTAATGATGTTAGGCATAAACTTACTAATGCTGTTGAAAGTTAATGCTGCTAGGCATAACTTACTACTGCTGTTGAAAGTTAATGCTGTTAGGCATAACTTACAACTGTTGTGAACGTTAATGCTGTCGAGGGTAGTTTTATAAATACTTCAATTAAGAGTTTCATTCTCTCATTTAATCGATTTCATTCAATCATATACTCTCTAATCACAAACTCTAACTCAATTTTATCACTCATCATCAAAACCCATCACGATGACGACCCTAAAGTTTGTTGATACTCATAACATGGTTGCATTTTTGTCTAAACCCGCTGAGAGTGAAGGGTTTGAGCAAATTGTTGATTTTCTGAATGCAAATCCTATCAAGTATGCAGTAAAGATCAATCCCACTATCTATGTTTCATGTATTAAACAATTATGGGCTACTATCAAGGCAAAAACGGTTAATGGGGAAGTACAGTTGTAAGCCCTAGTAGATGGGAAGAAGATTGTCATTACTGAATCAATTATAAGAAGAGATCTTCAATTAGAATATGCTGAAGGTATGGATTGTTTGCCAAATGTTACCATTTTTAAAGAACTTACAAGAATGGGATATGAGAAAATTTCATAAAGGTTAACTTTTTATAAAGCATTTTTCTCTCCCCAATAGAAATTCCTTATTCATACCATTTTGCAATGCCTAAGTGCTAAGACTACTGCGTGGAATGAGTTTAGTTGCATTATGGCTTCTACAATTATCTGTTTAGCCACAAATCAAAAATTCAACTTTTCCAAGTATATTTTTGAAAGCATGGTGAAGAACTTAGATAATGCTGGTAAATTCTTAATGTATCCAAGATTTATACAAGTCTTTTTGGATAATCAACTAGAAGGGATGGCAACTCACAACAGGACTTATATTGCACCCCGTCATACTAAGAAGATCTTTGCAAACATGAAAAGGGTTGGAAAAGGATTATCTAAAAATATAACACCCTTATTTCCAATAATGGTGGTTCAAGCTCAAGAAGAAATGGTTAAAGGTTTAGAAATGCCAAATGATCTCCATCACATACCCATCATTACTCAACCATCATCTCTCAACCCTAAAAGAAACAAAAGTCTAGGAGGCCTAAGAGAAAGGACACTCAGGTACCTTAGCCTAGTGATCCTACACATGTAGCAGATGAGGCTGTCAATGAGGAAATAGATGACAGTTTGGTGAGGGCTGCCACTACTGCTATTGGCTTAGATGCAGAGCAGGAGAGTAGTAACATAGATAAGACCCGATCCAAGGTAATACTTAATGAGCCTAGTCCCTAGGGAATTGGTTCAGGTAGTGGTCCCAGGCGCCAAGACACCATAGGGGACACCATTTCTTAAACTGGGTTTAAGAATGTGTCTATGAAACTTCAGAAATTGATGGAACTTTATACCAACTTGCAAAAGAAGGTTCTTGATTTGGAGACTTCAAAGATTGTTCAAGCTCAAGAGATTACAAGTTTGAAACTGATAGTCAAGAGGTTAGAGAAGAAAGGAGGGTCAAGAACTCATAAGCTTAAAAGATTACACAAGGTTGGTAGACCTGCAAGAGTGGTTTCCTCTGATAAAGCTAGTTTAGGTGATCAGGAGGATGCAACCAAACAGGGGAGGAAAATTCATGATATTGATGCTGATGAAGACATCACCCTAGAGAATGTTCATGATGCTAAAATGTTTGATGTAAATGATTTACATGGTAATAAAGTGTTTGTTGAAAAAGAAGTTCCTGTTAAGGAAGTTAGTACTGTTGATCCAGTTACTACTGTTGGTGAAGTAGTTTCTACTGTTGATGTTGCTGTTAGTACTGCTAGTATAATTCCAGTTAGTGCTGCCACAATAACTGAAGTTGAGATTACTTTGGCTTAAGCACTGGCAGAATTGAAAAGTATAAAACCTAAGGTTACTACTGCTATAACAACAACTACTAAAGGAATTTTTCTTCAAGAACCAAGTGAATCAAGAACAACAACAACAACAACAACAATTCATTCAAAGGACAAGGGTAAAGGTATAATGGTTGAAGAACCTCTGAAGATGAAGAAGAAAGATCAAATCAGCTTTGATGAACAAGAAGCTATAAGATTACAAGCTGAATTTGATGAGGAAGTGAGGATTGCAAGGGAAAAAGATGAAGCCAATATAGCCTTGATTGAAGAATGGAATGACATTCAGGATAAGATTGAGACTGATTATGAATTGGCTCAAAGACTGCAAGCAGAGGAGCAAGAAGAGTTGACTGTTGATGAGAAGGCTACATAGTGTCAACAACTCTTGGAGAAAAGAAGAAAGCACTTTGCAGCTAAGAGAGCAGAAGAAAAGAGGAATAGGCCAGCAACAAAAGCTCAACAAAGGAGTATCGTGTGTACTTATCTGAAGAAAATGGATGGATGGAAGCCCAAACACTTGAAGAACAAATCCTTTGAAAATATTCAAGAATTGTATAAAAAAGCAATGAGAAGGGTAAATACCTTTGTTGACTTTAGAACAGAGTTGGTGGAAGGTACTGAAAAAGAGAAAGGTATAAAGAAAGCTGAAGCAGAAGTGATAGAAGGTAGTACAAAGAGATCAGGTGATCAGCTAGAACAAGAAAAGGCTAAGAAGCAAAAGGTGGATGATGATCAAGAAACAGCTAAACTTAAAAAACTAATAGAAGTTTTTTCTGATGAAGAGGAAGTAGCAATTGATGCTATACCTTTAGCTACTAAGCCTCCAAGCATTGTTGACTACAAGATCATTAAAGAAGGAAAGATCAGCAACTATCAAATTATAAGAGCTGATGGAAGTTTAAAGAGGTACTTAGCCTTTATTCATATGCTTAGAAGCTTTGACAAGGAAGATTTAGAAACTCTGTGGAAAATAGTTAAAGCTAAGCATAGGTATACAAGACCAGAAGAGGGATATGAGAGCGTGCTATGAGGTGATCTAAAGACAATGTTTGAACATCATGTAGAAGATCTAGGGTGGAGGAATCTACAAGGAAACAAAGTGATGGTTTGGAAGCTATTTGATTCATGTGGAGTACACTTTGTAAGGTTTTCAAGCCTGTATGTCTTTATGTTAGTAGAGAAGAGATATCCCCTTACACCTGTTACAATCACATAAATGCTCAATAAGAAGCTGCAAGCTAATCATTGGAATGAAATGTGTTATCAGCTTCTTAAGCTTATTAAAAAGCAACTCAAGAATCAATGAAGTGTTTGGAAGCATCCTCCTGGTGATTATGAAGCTTTTAATGAATAAACTTGATGATTTTGAAGATATATATCAAGTTTAGGAGAGGATTGTTGAGATTAAAAGACTTCATGATGTTCTTGAAGTTACTGCTGCTAAGGTATATATTAGTACTGCTAAGCATAAATTAGTGTTGTTAGTATTCTTGAAGAAAAATATTCTAAGTAGTTAGTACTGCTAGTTATTACTGCTAGTGTATATTAGTACTGATAGTTACTACCGCTAGTAATGTTAGTACTGCTAGAGTAAAGTTAGTACTGCCATTGTAACTTAGTACTACTGATGAAGATTGAAGAAAATATTCTAAGTTGTTAATGCTGCTTGTACACAGTTAGTGTTGCTGGTATTAAAGTTACTATTGTTGGTATTAAAAGTTAATGCTGCTGAAAGATAAAGACTGCTCAGGGAAGATAAAGATTGCTTAAAGATCAAGATTACTTAGTTAATAAGGATTGTTATTTATAGAATAGATCTTTAAGAATAGTCTATGTTTTTGTAATATATTATAAATCGACTAGGACTCCTTGGTGTATAAAAAGAGGTCCTAGAGCATAGAATTTGGTATCACAAATTGTACCAAAAATGAGTCAGTCATAGAGTTGTTTATAGCTTCAAGGTTTTATAACCCTAATACTGGTTAGAGTATTCGTATTAATATATTAAAGCTTTTGTTTGTTAATTTGTGTGTTCATTAGAATTACTATTTCATTGAAGAATTCTTCTTATATTAAAGATTAGATTCCGCATAATCTTTAGTATTATCAAACAAAGTTTCTACTATAGTTGTGTTGGATTTATCTTACATAACTAAACCTTACACAAGTTAAGGAATTCAAGATCCATTCAAGTAAGATCAACAGGTACTCTGCCTATGGAGTTGTAAAACTTGAAGTGAAGTTTACAATGCTCATCAGACACCTTCAGGGAGACTTCTATTACACTCCAACCTAGGCACTTTGATTTCAGGTTCCAATTCCATGTGCTCCCTCTTTCTTGTTGAATTTAAAGATATAGGCTTAGTCTAGTATTAACAACATCAATGAACATAAAATATGTATAGCGAAATTAACATAGGAATAATGATATTGTAACAAGGTTTTACTAAACATTCACCACAGCCCCAATATTATTTGATCAGAATAATACAGTTACATCAATGAACTGTAACAGGGATCAAGGAAAACCTTGATTACCTTGAGGCTACACCAACTCTATAGACGTCTACATCTCTAACACTTTGTGTACACATACTTTTCTGGATATCTAAAACCTATAACCTGTATCTCTTTATATACTAGAGATATCTAGGTTTACAAGGAAACATAATAAATACAATAAGGAAACTAAATCTTTTAATCTTTATCTTTATTCTTCTTGAGCATATCTTTTAGTATCTTCTGATATCTTCCATCTTTTGTAGAATATACTCCACCAGCTTGAAGAATCTCTTATTGTCGATTTAGGTCCTTTTCCTTTAAGTCCTTCTTGTTTCATTCTTGTTTTGTCTTATCAACTCAAATATAATTCCCAACAATCTTCCCCTAGTTGATAATGACAAAACCAAATAAGCACGAACTTCCCCTGAAGTTAATATACGAATGAAACTTCCCCTTAAACTACCAAGGATCTACAAGTTGCAAATCATCAAATCTTCTTCCCCTTTTTGTCAATATCAAATAGGAGACTAAAGTATGCAACTTTGATCTTCACAACTACGAACCAATATTACACTTCTAATCCAAGTATTCCAATGACCCAAATTGCCCTCCATTACGCACCTTAAGAAAAATGAACTTGAGCAGTAGAAACTTACACTAGCAGTAGTAACAAAGGCTAGCAGTAGTAAAAACCTTCACCTCGATGTAGCATATAAATGGTTAAACATTTTAACATTAAGCTTCCCCTGAAACCCATATGTTAACCATTTCTTGAATTAGGGATTAGGATGGAACTTGTTCGTGGATATAAGTAGGAAGAGTTGACTGAATTCAAAGCTCTTCAAGTATCTTCTTTAGTCTTTCATACCTTTTTCCTAAGGATATCATCAGGTCTTTGATAATTGTGTTCTTTTTCTTCTGGATGAATAGACCCAATTCATCTAACTTAGTGACTCTAAAGTCAGTGAGCTTGAATGGGCTATGAACCTGAAAGTTTCTTTTGTCATTATTTCTGAAGACTGTGAGTATTGCAGGATTGGATTTTGGATGAATTTTCTGGCTTAAGTCTGCTAGATATGGTCCACATGTACTGCTTAGCTCTTTTCTTGTTGAGCTCTATCAGTCTTTTGACTTTTTGAGAATGCTCTCTCTTGAGGACTTGATGTTCAGAATTCTGAGCTTTCTTGAACTTCTCACCTGCTTGTGCACTAAGTCAACTCCAATCTTCTCAACCTCTTCCTGAACAGCTTTGATCACTTTAGTCTTGGTCATTTCAAACATCTTAGCTTCTTCAGCATCCTTCTTGATCTTATCCTCTTTCTCCATGAGAGCATTGATTTCGTCATTGGTGAGATGGTACATCTTTCCATTTATCATATAAGGAACCCTGATAGGTTCATCAGGTCCTCTCGAATAATAGTTGAAGCTTTGACAAGCTTGGCTTTGACTTTTAGTTGTTCATCACTAGAAATCCCTTTTCCTTCTCTTTGAGGAACTTGTGAGCTTTTAGGTTGTGATGTGCTTATGATTGTGGCGATTGGTAGAACTTCAGATGTTAGTGTTTCAGTGGGTTTAACTGTTGATATTGGAACTGCATTTGTTGGTTCTTTCTTAGCTTTGTCAGAATCAGGCTTCTCAGTATCATCCTCTATAGCAACTTGCTCCCCTCAGTATGAGAAGAAGGTTCTTCATTAGTAGTGTTAGCAACATTATCCCCCTCAACACTTATTGGAGTTGCAGTGATAGCAAGTGTTGTAAGAACACTGCCCGAGGGAGCAAAAAAAGGCTGGCCTTTAAAGGCATTGTAGATCTCTATCATCATTGATTTTATATCTAAAGTGTCTTGCCTAAGAGAAGAGATTCATATCTGATTTCAGCCTAAGGACTTTCAATAGCTATCAATCTAGGACCAAGATTCCAATCCATGGAAGTTTATGACTTGGCCCATGCGGCTAAGTGTTGATCCTGACTGATAGCAGTAGCCTGAAGAGATTCAATTGAGGACTTCAAACCTTGGAAGTCAAAGTTCTTGATAAGTGTGAGCAGTTCATTTAGACGTATTGAATTCTTGATGTAGGCTTCAGTAGCTTCAAATAACCTTCTTTTTGAGTGCATGATCATCCTTAACAGCTTCCTGAACAACTTTGAGTGTCTTAGTGACCCCATTTAAAGCTTTGAGAAGATCAGCCCTTTTAGTGCTATTTTTGTCAAGACAATTCATGGTTGCCTGAACAAGCTTGTCAGTTTGGTCCTTATGATCAACATTTTCTTCATAGTATCCTTCAATGGAGGCCCTGAGGTCAGCATAAGAGACTACAACTTCTTCATGTTGTGCCCACTGATCTTCAGTTATCCTGCCGCACAACACTCTAGAAACTTTTCTAAGATACTTTACAAGTTGTCTTTCAGTGAGCGGAAAAATGTTGTCATATGTCCTTAGAGCATCAAGGCAAGAAGAGTCAGAGTCTGTTTCTTGAGCATGAGATGATTTAGGCTGTTCTTTATTTGGTGGTGGGGACTAATGTTCTTCTTTATCAGCTTAAGTATCTTCATCCATGTTTTCTCCAGCTTCAAACATATCTTCATCATCACTCTCTTGAAGTAATTCATCATTAGAGAGCAGCAAGGCTTGGACATTAGCAAAAGTTTTGAGTTGCAAGGTTTCAGAATTCGACTCCACTTCAGAAGAAGTCTTGCCTTCATTTTTGGTCAGGGACTGATACCTCAATCTAGCTGACTAGGTCTGGTCAGCCTGGTACTCAACATCAGTTCCTGAGGGATCAGCAACAGGATTGGTTAGTGGTTCCATATCAGCGGGTAGTTTCAATCTGTTAGGAATTCACTTTACGTGACGACATTTACGGAATTACCATTGTTTACCATATCACCATACACAGGGAATAGATCAGTCAATATAGAATTCTTATGTAATGTGTGGTGGTATAAATACCCCCTCCAAGGCTTCCATAGAGGGGTTGAGGCTTTTGTATTCTTCACTTTTCCATATTATTTTACATCTTAAGTTTCTCTCTCTACCCTCTCTCCCTCTCTCTCTAAACATGGCTATCTCCATGTTTGAGTTACCAAGACCACCGGATCTATGATTCTTTGTTTCTTTCAATTGGTATCAAGAGCCATGGTTACACTCTTGGGTCGGGTTAATTTTTTATGGTCTGTTTGGTATCATTTGGTCTTAAATATTTTGTCATGTTTTTATGTGTTTAAAAATCTGTCACATGTGTGTTGGTTTCATGATTAAGGCTTATTGGGTTTACGTCTTCATGGGCTGATATTGGGGTAACAACTTACTTTTAGCTTATTCACAAGGGGTTTTCTAAATACAGCTTGATACGGTTTCGGTTGAGTTTTTCTTTGCTTTTTATCAAAAAGCAAAAACTTAAAGAATCAACTTTATTAAGAGGCTTAATCTTGGCTTATTCTCATGGCTTCTTGAGTCCTTAAAGTGCTTATTTTTTACTTGTTTATGTATATTTCGAGCTGATTTTGTCTTTTTTTAAGCTTATCTGGTAGCTTGTTTCATTGTCCATCTGCTTATTTTTGAAGCTTATTATGTCTGGTTTTTTAATTGATTTTGTAAGAAAAACTCGGATCTAAAATTTTATGAAAAAGAAGCAGGAAAACACAGATCCATTATTCTAGCCGAAAGGACAGTGTTTTTTTTATGGACTACAAAAAGGACAGGCGAGTTATACACTCACCTTTGGGCGAGTTATACACTCATGGTGGGCGAGTTATACATGCAAAGCTAGGCGAGTTATACACTCACCTTTGGGCGAGTTATACACTCAAGTGGGGCGAGTTATACATGTAACAGGCGAGTTATACATGTATATGGGGCTAGTTATACAGGGCGAAGTATACATCAAACTTCGGCGAGTTATACAACCCCTAACCCAAACCGAGTCAACTCGGTAACTACCGAGTTGACCGGGTCAAACTCACTGAGTCGAACCCAAACAGATAAGACAAGAAAAGTGAGGGACATACCACGATTAAAAATCATCAACATCAACAACCATCACAGCCTCGTCACATACAAAACGAACAAATCCAGAATCAATCTAATCATATATACCCATCGTCACAGCCTCATCACAAAACCATTTACTAATCCTATCCCATCACATCTTCCAACATGACTCGAACTAAAAATTAAAATAACTAATTGATCTCAGATTTACTTTTTCGTGTCATACAATTATATCAAGACCTCAAAAGATCTATAACATGAATGAAACTATCATCATCGATCTTATGTTCTCCAAAGGGAACTATTTTTTTAATTTTCGAACTTAAAGAATAACTTATAGCAAATGGGTTATCGTTATTTCTTTGTTTCGTTTCAAGAAAGCACAAAAGAATACCTACCCGAGATCGTTTACACGATCTTGATGCCTTCTTCTTCTTTGTTTCTGTTCTCAAGGTTCAAACAATAAAATGGAAAAATAATAATTCACTCATCTTTTCCATTCTATAACCGTTTATGGTTCGAAGATTAAAAAGGTTTGTTTGAATTCGTATGAATATTAGTGTGGTTGTTCGTGTGTTTACAAAGAATAGGAGATATAAGTCTTGATGTATTTGTGAGAGGAAGAGGTGGGATTGATTTCTTTGATCTATCTTTATTTTGAGATAAAAAGATGGTGATCTGTGGTAGTTTCTGTTCAAAGAGAAGATGGGGGCGAAGATTGTGAGAAATGTGATTAGGGTATGAGAATAATTAGGGCATCTCTTTTGTTTTATAATCATCGTGAGGATTGGGTCTGTGTCTTTTTGTTGGATCAGACATGCTCAAAACCTTGGGCCGACTATTGTGTCTCAAATTTGGGGTGCCTGAGGTAATACAAGTTGGGCTGATTGGTTATCATAATGAGCATTGGGCCTTAATAATCAAAAGAGTTTGAGTTGTGATGTTTACATCTGAAAATCATTAAGGGTATTGGAGGTTTGTGGTCACGTGACCAAATCACATCTTTAGGCCGGTTGTAACGCCGAGTGTTAATTGTCTCGTATTAAAACTAAATTTAGCTAAATGATTCACTTGGGATGACTTTGCTATATTTAGTGGTTAATGGTTACATTTGTGCTTTAAAATGACAAAGTGACAATGTGACGAGACCTGGATCAATTTTGACAAAGAATCTTTGGAACTTAAATTTTAAAGGCTAGATTTTGAATTAATTTTTTTAAGTGACTACGGAGTTGATCGGGTATCACTTATTTGATATTCAAGTTGGATTTCACGAAGGCGTGTACTTATTTTATCTTGAAGTCGGGGTTGGTTGGATGCATGACTTTCAATGATAACTTGCTCGTGCTTAAGATTTAAGTTGAAGACTTGGTTTATCTAGTTTCCAGAAGTCGGGGTGGATGGTTGAAGACCTGGATAACTATCACTTAAAGGAGTTACGTTGTAGTACTCAGTGTCACACGCTGAAGACGATGTGGATAGTTTCAAGAGGTGTTGTACTTCTTATGCCTCTTAGTTGAGAGTATAGAGTACTTAGAGATTTGCTTGGAGCACAAATTCTCTACACCATTCTTCCAACATTTATGCAAGCTTAAGTCACAAGAACGAGGAATTCTATTTCAGTTTCAAGTTTTCCTTATCGGGTTTACTCTATCAGTGGTCACTTCAAATATCCTACAAAACGGTTGGTAAAAAGATAGTCAGAGAGAGTTTATGAGTAGAGATTTGATCAGCAGTTGATTCTTACATGATAGATTTGAGCTAATTTATTCCTCACATATGTATTCAAGTATATATGCGTACAAGGTTTTACTGATTTTAAGGTATCGAAACCAGCAAGTGGGAAGGAAGACATACACTTGAGCCTTTGCCTTCCTTTTTCTTAAAAGCTTTAATAAGTCATCTTTCTTGAAAATATTTTGGTTAGGCAATGCCGGGAAGACTAATGTCTTAACCGTAGAGAAATTCAGAGCTTTAATTTATGGCTTTTGGGTGCATTTCTTCAACTACTTGGGGGAAGTGATATCTTATGAAAGGTAGTATGCATTATTTGAAATTCGAGGGGGAAGAGTTGTGTGAAGAATTATTCAAGCGTAAGAAGATACGTTGCTGATCCTGTTAATGTTTTCCCCAAATGATCAATCACAAAGCTTATTCTTAAAGAAGCAGTAATATTTGATGTGGTATCCTACTAATTCCGCTATGAACTTAATTATTCTAAGCTTGTAAGAAAGCTTTGAAACTGCTCAAGAGTGGATTGCTAGTTTTGGGGGGAAGCTTTGAAAGCTTCTAAATGAAGAATATGTGGCATGAATTAGGGGGAAGCTAATTCAAAAGCTTCTCCTTAACCAGAATTATATGGGTTACTTAGTTTGTGCCTATTACAATATTTCTCCTACAAGGTACTACAAAGATGATTTGTTGGAGTGCAGACTTGAAGTCAAAGACCACAGAAGACATCATCAGCATTGTAAGCTTCATAGAAGTTTTTGTTCTTAATCATTATGTACTTGTTAGGAAAATATTGTAAGTAATTCTGTATATCATCTCGTGGGGAAAGATTGTTAGGAATTCACTTTACGTGATGACATTTACGGAATTACCATTGTTTACCATATCACCACATACAGGGACTAGATTAGTCAATATAGGATTCTTATGTAATGTGTGGTGGTATAAATACCCCTCCAAGGCTTCCATAGAGGGGTTGAGGCTTTTTTATTCTTCACTTTTCCATATTATTTTACATCTTAAGTTTCTCCCTCTACTCTCTCTCTCTAAACATGGCTATTTCCATGTTTGAGTTACCAAGATCACCGGATCTATGATTCTTTGTTTCTTTCACAATCCCTCTGAGTCTTTGTCCCCACGTGGCCCTTCAGGTAACGGCGTAGTTTTAACTGTACCTTCATCAAAAACCATGGATGGCAATCATGTATCAATGGGTTGTTTATTTCCCACTGAGTCTTTGGGATTAGATTTTTTACCCTTAGGCAAAAGCTGTGATTTACGAGTGCCCTCATCGAGTTGAGTGGAAGGTAATCACATACCAGCGAGTTGTTTGTTTCTCTGGATCTTGAGGATCAGGTACGTGGCCCGAGGAGACTGAGTGGGATTGCTTAGAATCCTCTGTTAGCTCAAGAGGTGATGTTTTAGACTTAGGTTTCTTCCTCCTTTGAGGCAGTGACCCTGAATCCTCAGGGCCCTGTAACTAGGGTAAGGTTGGAGTCACAGTCTAAGATTCCCTTTCTTCTTCTTGATAGTAAAAGGAAGTGGGTTCACTGATTTTTAATGGTTGTTTACAGCAACCATGAAGGCCGTCAATTCAATAGGTGTGACTTTGGATGGGTCCTTAAAAAAATTGAGTTACTTAGGATGGTAGGATAACTCCCAAAACTTTTATCATGAGTGTAATTGGAACCCAGTAACACTTTTAGGGCACAAGAGGCAAATCTAGGATAGGAGACATACTTTTGCCTAGACTTGTTTATGAGCCTGGTTATGAGATCACTATAAATGATCTATCTTATGTCTACCTTTATCCTTGTAAGGAGACAATATGCAAAGAGCTGCTGAATTGAATTCACTTGCTCAGTAGAGGAGTAGTTCCCACCGAGAACCTAAACAACAAATGTTAACAGAATTCTCCAAGCCACAAGATATGCAATTTTCAGGTAGGGTGTCCTATCTAATAGAATTGGATTATCAACGATCTTGGCCAATTCAGCCTTTACTTCCTTAGTAAAGGGATGAGACACATATTTTCCTTTTGCGTAATCAAGTCCAGTGGATACAGTAAAGGCTTTGAAGTCAATGGTTAATGGCTTCTTGCCATTCATCACTGAAAACTTGATTAAATACTCCTTAAGAGGACGAGCCTCAGAGTCATCAGTAGGTGGGTTTAGGTGAGAGGCAATGGCAATGCACCAGAACTCCCTGGGGAAGTTTTGGTACACCACTAAGTGTGATTTAGTAAAAGCCTCAGCCAAAGGGCAATTCATCAAATATTTGCAAATATCATGGTAGGTTGGGGCGTTTTCTGGATAACCAAAGATACCCACAACATTGTTGTTGTAAAAACAAGGGATTCCACAGTCATGTCACCATACTGAGGGTCATACTTAATTGCTTGGTTAGATGCCATTTTTATAGTTTTGAGAAAAAAAGGAAAATGGCAATATATCACTTACCAGATGGTCACAAATTGAGTCTGACTTTGATCGCTATCATGAAATAAGTGATATGTTATCAAGGTTGTATGAATGTTAAGATGGATATCTTAGATTTACAACTTTGATCAAGAAAAATGGTTTGATGAATTTTTTTTTACCTAGAAAAATGTAAAGAACACACACTTTGGCTTTGAGAGCAAAGTTTTGCAGATATTTCTTTCTTTTGAAAAGTATTATGTGTGTGCTTTCTTTGGTTGGGTTATTTATAGGTGGATGTGAAAAGGTATTAATATTTCTAACATTTTCATTTTTGAAAAAGTTAAAATAGGTTTGGTAACTGCATTTAATGTTGCCACCCACCACTTGCACGATTCCTCCTTTTTTGGCTACTGCTATGCCGTTTCATTACCATGCACTTTTACAGGCATGACGTATGGATAACGAACAAAATTCATTTGATTAGACATATTAGGAAGGGATCATGTTTGTAGGAGTGCGCATCAAATGCATGGTGGGTTATTTGAGTGTTATATAGAAGAAGTGGGGACCCACGACTGTTGGATGACAGTTAGATAAGGAATATGTGTTCCTTATTTAATGTGTTCAGTCACCAACCTAGGATATTAAGTAACTAAAGACTTAGAGATTTAGTTACTTCATTTAATGTGTCCCTCAGTGTCATGGGAGTCATTTATGTTTCAATGAGAAAGGTTTTAGGGAGAGATAAGAATATACACCACACTGAAGATGTTTGATTAGAGAGACTGATCAATTAATGTTCAACATGTCTAACCCAGCTTTTAGCCTTGTGAAAGTAGGTCCATCTAGGGGCTTGATGAATATA
>BQNB010075806.1:0-31355 GCA_026074375.1 Tanacetum coccineum | reverse complement strand
AAGATCATGATATCTTAGGAAAGTATTGTAAGTCTTGTAGGACTCCTTGGTGTATAAAAGGAGGTCTTAGGGTATAGAATTCGCATGTATCAAAACAAGTCTTTCTTTGTAGCTTCAAGGTTTTAAACCCTAGTACTAGGCAGAGTACTCGTATTATTCATCATAATAATATTGAAGCTTTTAGGTTATATTGTTCATTCATTCTATTGCATTACAATTTACATTTATATTCTTCTAAGTACTAAAGAGTATATTCTGCATACTCTTTGTATCAACAAAGTTTCTAGCATAGTTGTCTTGAATCTATTCAATACAACTAACCCTTTTACAAGGTTTGCAAGATCAAGTTGGGATCAACAAGTGGTATCAGAGCCTTGTGATTTGAAACTTTGATCTAGAAGATATGGAATTTGAATTTGCACAGAGTAACACTACTGCTAAGCTACCCATACTCAAACTTGGTAAGTATGAGATGTGGGTGATAAGAATTAGGCAATACTTCCAAGTACAAGACTATGCTCTATGGGAGGTCATACAGAATGGTAACTCATAGGTATCTGTACCACAAACAGCCTAAGAGAATGGTACTTCTATTAGAAAGATGTCAGTACCTGTAACTGCTGAAGAAAAGACTAACAAGAAGAATGATGTAAAGGCTAGAAGCTTGCTACTCATGGCTCTTCCCAATGAACATCAACTTACATTCAGTCAATACAGTGATGCTAAAACAATGTTTGCCGCTATTGAAACACGATTTGGAGGTAATGAAGCCACTAAGAAAACACAGAAGACACTGTTGAAGCAACAATATAAAAATTTCAATGTATCAAGCACATAGTCTCTTGACTCTATCTTTAACAGGCTCCAGAAGATTATTAGTAGGCTTGCAATTTTGGGTGTGGTCATCACTCAAGAATCCATAAATTTAAATTTTTTGAGAAGCTTGCCTCCTGAGTGGAATACTCATGTTGTAGTCTGGATTAATAAGGCTGATATTGAAACAATGAGCATTGATGATTTGTATAACAACTTCAAAATTGTTGAACAAAATGTAAAGAAATCTGTTGGTGCAAGTAGTGGTGCTCAAAACTTAGCCTTTATGACTACTCCAAGCACTAGCAATACTAATGATGTTAATACTGCTAGTCCTGCATATGAAGTTAGTACTGTTAGCCCTAATATTAACACTGCTTGTCCTCAAGTTAGTACTGCTAACTTTAGTGATAATATTGTGTATGCTTTCATGGTTGAGAATCCTAATGGTTCTAATCTCCTACAGTAGTACTTAGAGCAAATTCATGAAGATGATTTGGAAGCAATAGATTTGAAGTGGCAGATCTCTTTGCTAAGTATGAGGGCAAAAAGGTACTTTCAAAGAACATGAAAGAAAATTTTCATTAATGCTAATGATATTGCTGGGTTTGATAAATCCAAGGTAGAGTGTTTCAACTGTCACAAGATGGGACACTTTGCCAGGGAATGTAAAGCACCAAGGAACAAAGAGGGTCATGACTATTACCTTGTTAGGTTTATTCCAGTAATAGCTCCATCTCAGTCTGCACTCTTCCCTTATTCTCACTTTAATCCTTTTTTCATACCTAAGGACTTCTACATTAACTAGTGGATATCCTTGGGTAGATCCCTCCGGTTTTGGCTAGATCATGGGATTTGAATACCTATGCCTAACCACCTTATAACTCCATAAATTTAAGTACATGGTCGGTCTTTTGGGTATTCCATCACAATCCTTCAAAACTATTGAAAAGTTCAATAAAGTGTTTGATATAAATATCAAAAGATTTACACTTTGAGAGTTTTTCATCATCACTAAAAGCTCCCTCTTAACATGTGCATCATAGTCGTAGTACATGCTAAGTGTAGAGTGCATTGAGTCCATTTTATATGATCACATTTCAATACAAGATATGTTCAGTTTAATCACATTTTCTCCCCTTATCCAAAATGTTAATCCTTTGATATTTTAGATATCAATTGATTAAACGTTCGGGGATAAAATGTTACATAATATCTATTAGGAACATTTTAATGCTCCCCCTAAAATTATGAGGGATATGATATAGTGTTGAGTACGTTATTTTGAAAGATTTTTGAATTTCGTAAAGAATTTTTGAAAATTTTGTACTCGACCACTATATTATCCTAGTTAAAGTATATACTACTTATATACTTATTCACAAGATTATTATATATGAGGTTTAACCTTTTAATGATGAGGAGATCATATGATAAATCATATGGTCCTTTCCAGTAGCCGAAGATCTCCCACCAACAAAATTTTTCAGGCTCCTCATGATCCTTATGTTCTTGAGCTGTTGATTAATAGCCTGAATGATTGTTCCTGCTTTTTCCCTGTCTACATTTCTCTAGACTATCTATGGCAGGTACTCCATCCGGATTCACTTTAGAATATCATCAAGAGTAGACTGAATGTCGTTGAGTGTACCATCACTAAATTTGTAGAGTTCATCAATACGCATCAATCTGTTCTTCTTGTCTTTATTTTGATATATGAAACCCCTAGGATTAGAGTATGATGTATATGTTGTCTTTCGTTTGAGATATGTTCTATACGTATCCGACTTTGTGAGGTTGAGCTTCTTTTGGTAACTTTTGACACCTAATTGAAGATCTTCCACAATTTTTTGATGACAATGCTTCTTGTAAACATTCGTAATGAAACACTCAAAGCTAGACGTTCCTCAATAGTGAGATTTTTCAGCTTGCCTTGAACTAGAAGAAGCAACATATCTTCAATTTCTTAAAGGAAAAGTATCTTGTAATCGCCTTATTTAAATGTATACAGCTTGTCGTCATCTCTATGAACAGTGATCCAGTCCAAATGTTCGTAATTATGCCATTCGACAATCTTAAGCTTTGTAATAGCAATGATTCTGTGTCTGGAGTAGACATCACGAGCAGATTCCTTGTTTATTACAAATCCATAGAAACGTTGACATTTTCGCCCCCAGTGAGAGATGCCCCAGAGTGCATGTTTGTCGTAGACAATCGACAGTTGACTCCACATGGTGTTTGGGACTAAGTCTTCAATCCATTTGATGTGTCTATAATCTGCAGCCTTTTGTCTTCGTCACTGAAGTAGCATAAGTTCGGCTTGAGACACCACCACTTAAATACACAAGGTCGTTGTTGATGAAGTGATCAAAAGGTATTACTCGATGACCTCATAAATTAGGTATCAATGGTAAGGGCTTGCGCAGATCATGTGGATATTGCTATCCTTCAGGGTTGTTCCAGTCTAGTTGATTAGTAGTCGCTTTGTAGACTTCTTTAAGGAAGTATTCTAGTTCCACCAGACTCTTGCACGAGCCTTTTATTAACTCGAATGTTGGACCGGCTAATAATTCTGGAGTCAGAGTATCAACTTTGAGCCGATTCAACACGAATGCTGAGAAGTCTAGAGGGGTGTCTATCAGTTTATTTAATGACTTACGAGGATCTTCATTCCGAGCCAGAGTGCTTATCCAAGGTTGAATTGGTCCATGATTAGCAGGCAAAGTCTTGTTCTAATCAAAATCAGGAGTTGGAGGTTTTGTTAGTTTCTAAAACCAATCAAGAAGCTGAGAGGTCTCATCAACAGGTTGATCTTTAGTAAAACTTGTTTTGAACTCCTGATGTGCGGGTCCTTCCAAATATTTGACAGTGTGAACTTGCTCCTCTGCTTGAGCAGACTTGCCAGTTGACCTTATTTTAGACTTGGACCCTTCTTTAGACGAGCCGGTTGACTTAGACGTCTTGTTTTTTGGAGCACTAGTAGACTCAGGTTCTTTTACAGCTTTCCTTCTTTTTGACCCTTGGTTTGATCCAGCAAAGGGTTCATCATCTTCATCCTTATCATCTTGACGTATTTTAAATGTGACAGCATCAAAATATGTTGCAAGGATGTCTTTGTCAGTTTCATAGGCGTCAACCAATGCTTTGTAGAGAGTCTTCTGTTGAACTGATATGTCGAATGATTTGTTATTCTCTATTTTATCTATTAGAATCTTCTTCATCTCAAGTTCAGATAGGTTAGCTGCTACAGTATAGGATGTCTTAGCTTCATTAGATGAACGAATCAGAACTTCATCTTTAAGTTGTTCATATATTGACTTCTCAATTCTCGGTAAAATCTTGGAGACTTGCTCCCTAACTTGTTCTTTGACTTGCTCCTTGATGATTTTCTTCATATTTTCATCAATTTTATTGATGAAGTCTTGATTTTCATCTTGAGATTCTTCTCTAAGTCAGTCTAACTGTAGTTGAACAGCTGCTTTTACAGCTTCATTCATCTGGTTGGCAAGGTACTTATCAACAATACCGAGAATTAATGAAACTGCTTTAGCAAATAGGTTTGTTTGCTTGAATTCTGAGAAGTCATTTTCCAAAGATTTTAGTCTATCTTCAAACTTAAATAAAGAACCAAAGGTTGGAAGATTTTTTAGGGAGGTACTAGGAACAATTGCTTTTGTAGAAACTAGTGTTTGTTGCAGAGGTTGAATGAGAGGAATGGGTGGTGTATTAAGTGTTGTAACAGATGAAGGAGGTATCTCATCATGAGTAGTTATAGGAACATCTACCAAAGAAGTTGACTCAATGTTTAGATTTAGTATGGAGTCAATACTTGTACTGGAATAGGGTTGAGCATTTTGGAAATGAAGCCTGATGATACAGAAGAACTCTGCTGTTAAACTTCAGGAGTGACAACGGTTATTATCATATGAGTGTCTTCTATGACTTGAGTATCTTGAATATTACTTTGTAGAGCATCTGTCATTTTAGTATCTTGTCTTTCCAGATTGATGTTCATGTCACTATACAATTCATTTACTTCGTCCTATTCATTTGTCTTTTCTTCATCCATCTTTTCTTTCTCAACATTGCCACCTTGAGTTACTTCATCATATGCTTCATCATCAGAGGATTCATAATGAGAAGGTGTACGAACCCTCTGAACAATCCACTCTTCATCTTTATCTTCTTCATCATGAGTAGAGAACTTGGGATGAACAAAGTCATCACCATCATTGTCTGATTCAGTCTGTTCTTTATCATCGTCTTGTTCATCATTATCTTCATCATCAGCATTGTCATCATCGTCTTTACTCATGCTTACTTCATCATCATCGTCCTTTTTACTGGACTTCTAAGAAATCTGTTTATCTTCAGAGCCACATGTAAGTACATCGGGAACCCATGGTTTAACACCAGTTCCTTTATTTGTACCTGACCCACTGGCGTGCGAGATATGATAGTTTGTATTGCTCCTTTTTTTGATAAGTCTCATTTGGTCAGCCTCAAACAATGCCATTTCTGATAGAGTCTCCAATCTATGAGCATGCATCTTCTTCTTTCCTGATTTAGCCCCCTTAGCTGTAGCTTTGAGTCTTTTACCTGGAGAAGCTTTAGGGGCTTGTTCAGTCTTCTCCCTGGTAGATGGCCGTACATACTTTGGTTTTGGAATCACCTTTCCAGTAGCAAAATCATAGTAAGTCTTGTACACATCAGACTTTGTTAGGATTAAAAGTCTTCTTAGTGCTGTTGAAGTTACTGCTGCTAGTTATGATTGTTACTACTGCTGGTTATGTTTCTACTGCTGGTGAAGTTCAGAGAAAATATTCTAAGTCATTACTACTGCTAGTTGTAAAGTTACTACTGCTAGTATTAGTTACTACTGTTAGAGAATATTACTACTATGAGTTATAAGTTAGTACTGTTAGTGTATATGTTAGTACTGCTTATGTGATAAGAATGGGATATTTTAGGAAAAGATATAATAGAATAGAAATGTATTGTAAGCCCATTAGGGTTTCTTGGTGTATAAAAGGAGACCCTAGGGTATGTAGTTTATCATCTCATTCTATACAGTCATTTTAACTTTAAGGTTTTGTATAACCCTAACACTATTAAGGGTGTTCGTATTAATATATTAAGGCTTAAATTTTGGTATTATACAATCTTGTTTGTTACTGTTTTATTGCTTATTCTTCTTAGTATCATAGACTAGATTCCACATAGTCTTTGATATATTCAAATCAAAGTTTCTACCATAGTTATTTTGGATTTATCCAAAGTAACTAAGCCTTTTACAAGCTAAGCAAGATCTATTCAATTGGGATCAACAAGTGGTATCAGAGCTTGTTGAGAAACTTTGAATAAGAAGAAACAATCTACACATACCAGATCTATTTGCTTGTGAAAACATGGAGTCAGTATCTGCATAAGTGGTTGCTGCTGCAAAACTTCAAGTGGTCAATCCAGGCACATTTGAGCTTTGGAAGATGAGGATCAAACAGTACTTCTTAATGACTGATTATACTCTTTGGGAAGTAATCTTAAATGGTGACTCACCTCTGCCAACAAGAACTATTGATGGTGTTGAGACAGCAGTACCTCCTACTACTGCAAAATAGAAGTTAGCAAGGAAGAATAAGTTAAAGGCAAGAGGTACTCTGTTGATGGCTCTCCCTAATGAACATCAACTGAAGTTCAACACCTACAAAAGTAACAAGTCTCTGATGGAAGCTATGGAGAAGAGGTTTGGAGGTAATAAGGTGTCAAAGAAAGTACAAAAGAAACTTCTTAAACAGCAGTATGAGAATTTCAATAGAAAAGCTCAAAAGTACTTGACCAGATCTATGATAAGCTGCAAAAGCTTATCAGTCATCTAGAGATTCATGGATAAACTATTTCTCAAGAAGATGTTAATTTAAAGTTATTAAGAAGTCTACCATCAGAATGGAAGACTCATACCCTGATTTAGAGAAACAAACCATATTTGGAAACTCTAAGCATGGATGATTTGTATAACAATTTGAAGATTTATGAAGCTGAAGTCATGGGGTCATCTAGTACAAGCCAAAACACATAAAAATGTAGCTTTTGTGTCTTCCAATATCACTAGCAGTACCAATGAAACAGTTAAGACTGCTCATGGTGTTTCTACTACTAACTCCAAGGCTAATGTTTCTACATTACCAAATGTTGATAGTATGAGTGATGCAGTGATCTACTCCTTCTTTGCTAGTCAGTCTAACAGCTCACAATTAGATAATGAAAACCTAAAGCAAATTGATCTTGATTATTTAGAGGAGATGGACTTGAAGTGGCAAATGGCAATGCTGACAATGAGAGCAGGGAGATTTCTCAAGAAGACTGGAAGGAATCTAGGTGTTAATGGGACTGATACCATTGGCTTTGACAAGACCAAGGTTGGATGCTATAATTTCCACAAAAGAGGTCATTTTGCTAAGGAATGTAAGGCACCCAAGAATCAAGACAGCAGGAACAAGGAGCCTACCAGAAGGACTGTGCCAGTTGAGGAAACTACTTCTAATGCCTTAGTATCTTAGTGTGATGGATTTGGCTATGATTAGAGTGACCAAGTAGAAGAAGGTCTAACCAATTTTGCACTTATGGCTTATACTTCTTCAGGTTCTTCAAGTTCTTCAAGCTTAGATATTGAGGTATCAACTTGTTCTAAAGCATGTTTAAAATCTTATGAAACTCTCAAAGAACATTATGATAATCTGACAAAAGATTTTAATAAGTCTCAATTAAATGTAGGAGCTTATAAAGCATGTCTAGAATCTGTAGAGGCTAGAATAGATGTGTATAAAAAGAATGAGGCTGTTTTTGAAGAGAACATAAATATTTTAAAACTTGATATTATGTTGAGAGATAATGCACTAACAGAGCTTAGAAAGAAATTTGAAAAAGCTGAAAAAGAAAGAGATGATTTAAAACTTAGCTTAAAGATGTTTGAAAATTCATCTAAGAATCTAAGCAAACTGTTAGATAGTCAAGTAAGTGATAAGTTCAAGACTGGTGTAGGGTATGATAGTCAAGTATTTGATAGTTAAGTGTTTGATAGTCAGATGAATGATAAGTACAAATCAAGTAAAGAGTATCATGGTGTTCCCCCTCCCTATACTGGGAACTTCATGCCCCCTAAACTTGATTTGGTACTTGCTGATAAGGATGAATATGTTTTTAGTAATTCAGTAACTAGTGTGCATGTAGTTGCAATTAGTAAAGTTAAGACTAGTGAGTCAAAACGTAAGTCTATTAATGAACCACTTATTGAAGACTGGATATCTGACAGTGAGAATGAGAATGAGATTGAGTTTAAGTCTAGACAGAGAAAACCTAGTAATGCCAAAGTAAAATTTGTTAAATCTAATAAGCATGTGAAATCACCTAGGGAGTCTGTTAAGAAGGTAGAGAACAATAAGCAAGCTGAATACCATAGGAAAAATAGTCAAAGTCCTAGAGGTAATAAGATAAACTGGAATAATTTGATGACTCAGAAGTTAGGGAGTAATTTTGAGTTTCAAAATAAAGCTTGCTATGTATGTGGCAGTTTTAACCATTTGATCAAAGATTGTGATTACTATGAAAAGAAAATAGTGAAATAACCTGTGTGGAACAATACTAGAAGGGTGAATCATCAAAATTCTCAAAGGATGATTAACCCTCATCCAAAAAGAAATTTTGTTCCAAAAGCAGTCTTAATAAAATCTAGCTTTAAAACACTTAATACTGCTAGCCAAAACTCTTCAAAAGCAGCATTATTAGTTAATACTGCCAGACTAATTAATACTGCTTACCCAAGACCAACAGTGAATAGTGCAAGACCAGTGTCAAATGTTTTTAATAGAGCACATTTACATGATAGAAGTCCTTTTAACAAGTTTATAACAAATAAGAACAGTAATTTCAATGAAAAAGTTAATACTGTTAAAGGAAATGTTACTACTGTTGGGCCAAAAGCAGTAGTAACTAATAATAAGGGAAATGAGGCTAATATTGTTAAGGCCTCGGCATGTTAGGTTTGAAGACCAAAGCAAAAAGTTTTAGACCATGTCTCCAGACATAATGGTGCATCAATAAACTTTAAAAGATTTGACTATATTGATGCACAAGGCAGATCCAAGTCAGTGATGGCTTGGGTCCCCAAAAGAAACTAATTTTCTTACCATTTTGTGCAGGGCAATCCACAGCAAGATTTGAAGGATAAAGGGGTGATTGACAGTGAATGCTCTAGGCACATGACAAGAAACAAGTCCTACCTCTCAGATTATGAAGAAATTATTGGTGGATTTGTTGCCTTTGGAGGGAATTCCAAAGGAGGGAAAATTACTGGGAAAGGTAAAATAAAAACTGGTAAATTAGATTTTGAAGATGTGTATTTTGTAAAGGAACTAAAGTTTAACCTCTTCAGTGTCTTACAAATGTGTGACAAGAAGAATAGTGTTCTTTTTACTAATACTGAATGTGTTGTTCTGTCTCCAGACTTTAAGCTAACTGCTAGAAAGTCAATTTTGTTTCACTTGTTCCTATAAAGATAACATGTACAGTGTTGATTTCAAGAATGTTGTTCCTCAAGGAGGTCTTACTTTTCTCTTTGCAAAAGCCACACCAGATGAATCTAATCTTTGGCATAGGAGGCTTGGACATGTAAATTTCAAAACAATGAATAAACTAGTAAGGGGAAACCTTGTAAGGGGTTTACCTTCAAAACTTTTTGAAATTAATCAAACCTGTGTTGCTTGTTAGAAGGGAAAACAACACAGAGCTTCTTGTAAGACCAAAAAAGTCAGTTCAATCAGCCAACCATTATAAATATTGCACATGGATTTGTTTGGTCCAACATTTGTAAAGAGTTTAATGAAAAAGATGTACTACCTGGTTGTGACAGATGACTTTAGTAGGTTTAGCTGGGTTTTCTTTTTAGCCACTAAGGATGAAACTAGTGAAATCCTTAAAAAATTCATAACAGGCACAGAAAATCTAATAGACCTAAGGGTGAAAGTGAATAGATGTGACAATGGGACTGAATTCAAGAATAGGGCCATGAATCAGTTTTGTAAAATAAAGGGTATTAAGAGGGAATTTAGTGTTGCTAGGACTCCACAATAAAATGGAGTAGCAGAAAGGAAAAATAAGACACTAATAGAGGCTGCTAAGACTATGCTAGCTGATTTAAAATTGCCAACAACTTTCTGAGCTGAAGCAGTTAATACTGCTTGTTATGTCCAAAATAGGGTGTTAGTTATCAAGCCTCACAACAAGACCCCTTATGAACTTTTTCTTTTTAGAAAACCTGCCTTAAGCTTTATGAGACCATTTGGGTGTCCTGTTACAATCCTTAATACCATAGATCACCTAGGTAAATTTGATGGAAAGGCTAATGAAGGGTTCTTTGTAGGATACTCTACCAATATCAAAGCATTCAGGGTATTCAACAGTAGAACTAGGATAGTAGAAGAGATCCTGCATGTCAAGTTTAGTGAGGATACACCTAATATTGTAGGAAGTGGACCTAATTGGCTTTTTGATATAGATGCACTAACAAAATCTATGAACTATAAGCCAGTTTTACAGGGAATCAATCTAATGGTAATGCAGGTACAAAATCATATGATGATGCAGGTAAAGCTAGAGTGGAGACAATACATGGCAAAGATTACATACTGCTACCATTATGGCCTCAAGATCCATATTCTCTTCTAGTTCAAAGGATTCCCCTGATGTTGGATTCAAACCATTAAGAGAAGAGGAAAAGAAGGATGTTGAAGATCCAGGGAATGAAAGTGAAGCTTCAGGGAAAGATAATGAGGTTCCGTGTACGGAGGAGCCAAGAGAGGATCAAAGAGATAATCAAGAGAAGGATCCTAATGCTAACAGCACTAACAACATTAATACTATTAGTCCAACTGTTAATGCTGCTAGCATAAAAGATAATGTTGCTGATAAGAATATAGTCCATGGATGTGCTGATGATCTAAATATGCCTAATTTAGAAGAAATTGTCTATTTAGATGATGAAGATGTTGATGCAGAGGCTGACATGACTAATTTAGATACATATATTCCTGTTAGTCCTATTCCAACTACCAGACTTCACAAGGATCATCCACTTGAATAAATCATTGGAGATATACATTCAGCACCTCAAACCAGACGAATGACAAAGAGTGTGACTGAACATGGTATGTTTAGTTCAGTGCAACAAAGAATCAACATAAAGACTTTCAGAATTGTCTGTTTGCATGTTTCTTATCTCAAGCAGAGCCCAAGAAGGTAGTCCAGGCATTAAAAGATCCAAGCTAGATAGAAGTTATGCAAGAAGAGCTTCTGCAGTTCAAGTTAGAATAGGTTTGGACCTTGGTGGATTTACCATATGGCAAAAGAGCCATTGGTACTAAATGGGTGTACAGGAACAAGAAAGATGAAAGAGGTATTGTGATCAGGAACAAGGCTAGATTGGTTGCTCAAGGGTACACACAAGAAGAAGGAATTGATTATGATGAGGTTTTTGCTCCAGTTGCCAAAATTGAAGCAATCAAGCTATTCTTAGCCTATGCCTCTTATAAAGACTTTGTGGTATACTAGATGGATGTGAAGAGTGCTTCTCTGTATGGAAAGATTGAAGATGAGGTCTATGTTTGTCAACCCTTAGGTTTTGAAGACCCAGACTTCCCTGACAGAGTTTACAAAGTAGAAAAGGCGACTAGACTTGTACAAATGTTATAGTCTAGAAATAATCGGAAAGTAACGCAACACCTTCTTAGGAACTTTCTTCCCCGTTGTGTGATTGTCTTTCCATCTACTCGTGCTACACACCGGACAGAACTGATTATCTGTTTTATCCACGCCCCGAAATAAGAAGCAATCGTTTACACAAGCATGTATCGACTCGTACCCTAACCCGGTCATTTTAAATGTCTTCTTTATTGCATAGAATGACGATGGGAGCTATTATCCTTTACTTAGGGGAAATACAAATTGAAAAAACTCTAGCATTTCATTGAATATAGAATCAGTCAATTAACCTTTAACCTTAAAATGGGTAAACTTGGCCATAAAGTCTAATCGAGTCACATAGTCACAACCCGGGTACAGCTCCTTGTTGGCACTCGCATATAACTCTTAAAACTCGTAACGTATAGCTTGATTAGGTTCATTACTTGTCTTATCAATATCTCCTTGAGTTGGCGCATATTGTTCATTATTCGGAGGAATGTGTAACACCTACAAAAAAACAACAAAGCGGAATACCACTTGGGTGCTACTTCATAGTTCATACACACAAGTTACAGAAAACGACTCTAAGTGAGACGTTTTGAAAAGTCAACCAATCGATAATTTTTATTAAATATCAGAGTTACACAGTTCCCATTTGTAATATAAGAGAAAACAATTTTAAAACGTTTGTCGAATGATATTCAAATTATAAAGCCTTTAAAAATATATCCGCGCGACTCAAATGCTCCCAATGCTCCACTAGCAAAATAATAACTTGAGAAAATACATGCAAAAACGTCAACAATAATGTTGGTGAATTCATAGGTTTAAGTAAAAGCAGTATTGAAATAATCAAAGTAATATTTCAGTAAGAAAAGTAGCGTTACACCATTTCTAAGTATTATTTCCGAAATCTAAGTAGTGATTCAATAAATCAAATAATGTTTAGTAGTGGACCACATGGTTCAAGTAATGTAGACAAGAGAAACAAATTCACCAAGTCCAAAAAGTAATATGTATTATTGCACTAAGCTCATGACCCCGAAGCCTTAACTGTTTGTGCCCCTAATAAATGTAGGATGTACTGCCAAACACCCCAAAGGATACAATTCAAATGTTAAATGCGCCACATGGTCAACTAGTGACCAAAATTCCAGAAAGGGAGACGGGGATTGTCAGTCCTGATAGATCTATCCACAATATTCGCGCTTACACAAATAACTAACGGTTCTTGATGACAAGGGACTTTGATGGCAATGTGGTAACATAGGCAATAATATTTAGGCAATAATCTAGATAGCATACAATTGAAAACACTTGTGTCCAATAGTAAAACAAATAATGTGTTTAAAACTCACGATTTTCATATATAGGAATTCAATGATCTCAAATCATGTAATAAACAAATCAAGCTTTAAATCAGTTTATAAGAAAACAACCAATGTTTTAGAAGTCATGTAGTAAAGCCAAGTTATAAGCTTAGTAAAGATAGTCCACATAACGCTAAGTAGTAAAAATCTAATAAGTTTACTTAGTACAACTAGCATAGTATTCCTCACCCTCGAAAACAGATTATGAAAAACCATATAAAAAGAGAAAAGGAGGGCTATGAGTCACCTTAGGATGAAGTATCGGATAAGAGATTCAACAAACGAACAACAATAACGACAACTCTCAACCCCAACCTAATAATATAGTGGTCCGTATTAGAAGAAATAAAGACCGAGGAAAATAGGAAAAAAGCATAAGTTGCATAATAAATATATTTACTACACATATAAATAATTTGCAAATATGAATCCACATGTGGCGCCCTAAGTTTATTTTATAAGACGCTCTACATTAACAGTAATACACACATCATAATTTACGCCACTTTTCTCAAAAGTTTCTATTTTTAGAAAGTTACTATTTTAGAAAAATTTCTATTTTTAGAAAGTTTTATATTTCTGGAAAAGTTTGTACATTCAAAGATGTTTAATAATTGTTTTAATAAAAAGAAAGTTTCCCGATAATCCCCGCTTCACCATAACTCATTACTTATCCTTCTTTTCCCTCGTATCTTATATATATAAATTTCCAAAATACTTACTATTTTTAAACATGAACGAACACACCCAATAATATATATATATATATATATATATATATATATATATCATCTAATAACGTTCGTTAACATTTTGCAAGCTCAAACGGACATTAGAACGCTCAAACTATCATTTTTTGACAAAAATCAGCAACTATTTCAACTTTTCCAAAAAGAAAAATCACAAACTTTTAACCCTATGTTTTCCTATCTTCTAACATTTTCAGTCCAAGTTTCGCGATTTTTTATGTAAAACGTCCAAATAAACAACTTTTATGTTTTAGCGAAAGGCCGACTCGGACCATGTAACACCCCCATTTTTACAATATAGCAGCGGAAGCTAATCTGGGGTATTACTTCATAGTACAACAGTCACAATCATAGAAAACACTTCAAAAGAGGACGTTTTTTAAAAGAATACTTATCATTCATTACAATCAAGTTTTACAGGCAAGTCCAAAATATAGAAACATAAAATATGAATGATAACAAGTTTTAGCCATCTTCAAGTCCATGCCACTCCATGCCATAAGTTGCTCAATTTACATGGGATAAACATGCATAAAAAGGGTCAACACAAAGGTTGAGTGAAATTCATAGGTTTGAAATGTAATAGTTGAATACAAGTTTATTTAGGTGAATAAATAGGCTCAAGCCTGTTTGCGGGTTTAGGTATTAGGGTTTTACCACTATAAATAGTGGTCAATAATAAATCATAACTCACAGGGTTTTTATCATTCTACATGGTATCAGCCATTAAGATCCTAAACCCCAATCACGTATCTTTCGCTCTGATACCATGTAGAATGATAGATATTGTATTGATTGAATTAATTACATAAGAGATGACATATCTATTTATTCTAAATAGATAGCTTTGTAAATAAGCAACATCAAACCTAACCCTAATGGACCACAAGCCTACAATCGGGCTTGGGCCACTTATTCGTCTAACAAAGTTCTCATAATGGAAATATTTGCATCGTATGGATAATTATCATGGAGAACATTATTTATCATGGTGAACATTATTATCATGGAAAATATTATTATCATGGAGAACATTATTATCATGTAGAACTTTATTAATGCATCAAGTTGTCATGAAATCATATATTTTTTTTTTTTTTATAAACCTCATAGAATTCGGGAGCTTCTACTCAGAGACAAACTAGGAAAAGGTCACTATCAAAGAGATACTATGACTAATATCCAAGAGATGTTGGGGGAGAATATAACCCAAAAGATATTGGAGATACTACCCAAAGAGATTTGGGAGATTACCTACCCAAAGAGATATTTCCATGTACTTAGGCAATTAATAATATCAGGATAGGGCATATAGTTTAGAAACACTTTGTATCAGGATTAAATAGCAAGTATTAAAGGTATATAAAGTATTTAAAAGATGAAATGTGAGGTTATTACACATTAAGTCTTTGAAAAGTAAGCACATTGTTATAAGATAAACGAGTATGTAAAAAAGTTTGTAACAAGCATGTATCCCCCTCGCGGGTTTATAAAACATGTAAATAAGTAAAGGCGAAGTTATGAACTTCATATTATCGGTTTTAAGTACTTGTGTATATTAAAACAATTGAGCATGTATCCCCCTCGCGGGTTTATAAAGCATGTAAATAAGTAAAAGCGAGGCTATGAACTGCACCTGATAGGTAGTTGTAATAAATATTCCAAAATGTAAGCTGACGACCTTATCACACTCTTAACAGGGAAGGTTGATATAGCAAAATGATAATAAACTGTCACGTCACGCAACCTGAAAATATGTCAAGTCTTAAGAAGATAGTACTCAAAAGCTTTAGTTCTAAGAGTTTAATATTGTTAAAAGTATGATGGAGAGTTTGGAAATATGTATCACCGTCGAGCCATCATAATTAAGAGTCATCAAGTAAACGTTTAGAGGAGCATGGGCACTTTTAAATCGTAAACTCCAACAACTCAGTTAGAAACGTTAATATCCAAGATGAAACCCCTTAATAATGAAGCTCCAAGTATTGTGGTACGATAATAGATTTCGGATAGGATTTTTAAAGGCACATCGATGTGAAATTATATAATAGTTATAACATAATCGGTTTTGAAATAATAAGCACGTTAAGCGTTAATTAAAGTTATGTCTTATAAGGTTTTGAACACATTTTTACACATTTTCAAAATGTTACATTTTAGACCCTTAAGAATGAAAAATGGTAAAATATACCCTTGGAGTTTTTACTTTTACAAGTTGGTCTTTCTAGTTTAAAATATGTAAAAAGTAAACCTTGTACTTTGGAAAGTGACATAATAGATCCCTATATTTATAACTTTGATGAAATGACATTTTAGTCCCTTTAGTTATAAGTTTCAGAAAGTTACGGTATATACCATTGTGAATGAAAAATGTATCGTTTTTGTCCAAAATCCATAAAATAATATAATGATATTTTTTCAATATGAAAAGTAATTTGGCAGGTTATGCAGCTTATTAATAAAACTAGAATATGAAGGTTTAACGTAACGAAAGTTTAAAATAACGATTTGTTAAGCTAGAAATCAAAACGGGTCGTTTTATGGTTAAATAACGAAAACGCGTAGGTTTTTAATTCAAATTCCTTCAAGACTTGATAAAGTGGTTATAATAACATTAGATAAACTTAATAAGAATAGTTATAACAACATTTAAACCACTATTAATGATTTGAATTAAGAAAAACACAAAATTAGGGGGGTTTTTTTTGTGCACGTTTGGATCAAAAAGAGAAAACGCATGGTTTTTGAGTTTAAAAAAAAACTTTAACAAGAGTTCATTTAGGATCATATGAACATTATAAGGAGTGTAGGAGCAGGTATGAAGATCATAGAACCTGGGTTTGAGCTTTGGAAGATCAACAATGGAGGAAAACTGGTCGAAATGGGTCGAAACGCTTCCGTACGCCTATGTTTTACTTCTCGGAGGCTTCAAGGCTTTTCAATCCATCTCTGATTATTCTTCCTTGGGACTTATACAGCTTCTGAGCAGAGATATGTTGCTAGTATGGGTTATAGAAGAAGATGTGGGGGATGAGTTAGAATGAAGGGTGTTTGTCCCTATTTATAGTCAAAATTCACCTTGGAGCCCAAGAAACTTAATGCCTAAGTTTAGGACAGGTGGGGGATGATGTGGAGGAGCTAGGGACTGAGTTGGAGAGGCTAGGTAGTGAGTATGTAAGCTAGAAATCAAAGAGAAGAATGTGGATCATCCCTGAGTCGCGACGGAAGTGGAGGAAAAGAAAGAAGATGTGGCCAATTTTGTGACCAAACTCAAAGATCGTGTAAGCAGCTTAGTTAAGGAAGTAGGAGCATCATTTAGATGCTGATTGCATGGTTAAAGTTAAAATGGGGTTCATTTGAGGTAAAACTAGGTGCGGTTCATTTTAAAGTGGGTTAGGGCACGGTTTGAGTTTTTATGCTTAGATTTCATGTACATTTGACTTGTAATGATAGATTAAGGTTTATAAGACTTGTTCTAAGAGTTACTAACAAGAATTGATAGGTGGTTCGGGTTTAAAATGGGTGAAAATAGGTAAACGGGTCATGGTTTGAAATTAGGGTTCGTTTAGGGTTTTCTAGGTTTTAATTATTGTCATTGATGTAAAAAAGGTGAATGAAGTATGGAATGTTGTTTAGAAAAGTTGTAAATTATGTATTTACAACTTATTTGAGTAATGGTTTGGGTTTAAAACGGATAAAAACCAAGAAATGGGTCATGGTTTAGTATTTAGCTCGGGTTAGGGTTTCTAGGTTTCATTTCATGAAATATTATGAAATATAGAATGTAAATGAAGTGCATGACTTGCTTGTACCTTGTACTTTATTAGTTTGTACAAGTTTCTTAAGAAAACGGAGGTAAAACGGCTATTTTGAATATCATGCATTAATGACTTGTACATTATGCTTTAAAGGACTTGTACCTTATTTTTTGGAGGAAAGTATATCTCAATGATATGTTATATTTACTTGTACATGAACTTTTGATCAACTAGTACATTCTTCTTAAATGTTATACATTTACCCCAAAATTAGGGTTTAGCTAAATGTTTACGGTTTAAGCTCATGTGTATTATCCGACGTGAAAACTTTTAGTCGTGAAAACTTTGTTAAATGAATAGAGTATATGATAAAATGGATATTAGATTTGTTGACTTGACATATTATGATGTTTGCTTGATATATATGAAGGTAGGATTTAGTTATGCAAGTTACGTTGCATAATAAGAGATTAAAGCAAAAAAATTCCTCGTGAAAAAAATGATATATTATATAATAAGTAGATATTACATAATGATAAAGTTACTATAAAATTACGGGTTGTATAGTCTCCCACCCCTTAAGAAATCTCGTCCCGAGATTTAATGAGTTAAAGTGAGATTAGTAATAAAAGGATCTTACACAACTTATTTTCATGATAGGCAAAATCAAGGTTACAACTTCACGTGTGTGATGCATTTATAATTATGTTGCGCACCATAATTATAATTGCCTCCTTTCACACGTCTACTTACTTCCAAGATTACACCTCTCTAATAACATGGTAGAAAAATAATATAAGTTATAATAGTTACATAGTATTTGGTAAGCAAATTTCTTACATACACTGCTTGGGGAAATGGAGTGGCACGGAGGATATTGATGGCAAAAGAAAAGTAGTTATAGTTAAGGTTTTACCCTTGTTCTCTATAACCGTGAGCTCTGATACCACTTTGTAACACCCCCATTTTTACAATATAGCAGCGGAAGCTAATCTGGGGTATTACTTCATAGTACAACAGTCACAATCATAGAAAACGACTCAAAAGAGACGTTTTTAAAAGATACGTTATCATTCATTAAAATTAAAGTTTTACAAAGGCATGTCCCAAAATCTAGAAACATAAAATATGAATGATAACAAGTTTTAGCCATTTTCAAGTCCATGCCACTCCATGCCATAAGTTGCTCAATTTACCTGGGATAAACATGCATAAAAAGTGTCAACATAAAGGTTGAGTGAAATTCATAGGTTTGAAATGTAATAGTTGAATACAAGTTATCATAATGGAAATATTTGCATTGTAGGGATAATTATCATGGAGAACATTATTTATCATGGAGAACATTATTATCATGGAGAACATTATTATCACGGAGAACATTATTATCATGGAGAATATTATTATTGCATCTAAGTTCATGAATCACATATTTAAACTCAATAGAATCGGGAGCTTCTACCTAAGACATACTAAGAGTCACTATCAAAAGAGATACTAAGAGCTATTATCCAAAGAGATGTTGGGAGATATTACTCAAAGAGATATTGGGAGATACTACCCAAAGAGATATTGGGAGATACTACCCAAAGAGATATTGAGAGATACTACCCAAAGCGATATTTCCATGTACTTAGGCAATAATATATCAGGATAGCATATAGTTTAGAAAACACTTTGTATTCCAGGTTATAGCAGGTATTATAGGTTTATTAAAGTATTTAAAAGATTGAAAGTGAAGGTTATAACTCATTAAGTCTTTGAAAAGTAATCACATTGTTATACAGATAAACGCGTATGTAAAAGAGTATTGTAACAAGCAATGTAATCCCTTGCGGGTTTTATAAAACATGTAAATAAGTAAAGGCGAGGTATAACTTCATAATATCGGTTTTTAAGTAACTTGTGTATAATAAAAACAATTGGCATGTATCCTCCCTTCGCGTTTATAAAAGCATGTAAATAATTAAAAGCGAGGCTAGAACTTCACCTATAGATAGTTGTAATAAATATATCAAATATAAGCTGACCCCTTACACAATCTTAACAGGAAAGGATTGATATAGCCAAAATGAATAGATAACAAGCCACGACACGCAACCTAGTAAAATATGTCAATTCTTAGAAGATTAGGTACTATAAACTATGGTTCTAAAAGAGTTTAATATTGTTTATAAAGTTTGCATTGGAAGTTTGGAATTATTGATTACCGTATCAGGCCCTCAAAATTCAGAGGTCATTCGTAAAACGTTTGAGAGCTAAGGCACTTTAAATTGTAACTCAACAACATCGTCAAACGTAATACCAAGATGAAACCCCTTAATATGAAGTTCTCTAGTATTATGGTATGATATAGATTCGGGATAGGATTTTTAAAAGCACATCGATGATGAATTATATAATAGTTATAACATAATCGGTTTTAAGCATTTTGCTTAATAACTAGAAATGATAAGCACGTCAATCGTTAATTAAAGTTATGTCTTATAAGGTTTTGAACACATTTTAACACTTTTTCAAAATGTTACATTTTAACCCATTAAGAAATGAAAATGTAAAATATACCCTTGAGTTTTCCACTTTTACAAGTTTGGTCCTTCTAGTTTAAAAGATGTAGAAAGTAAACCTTGTACTTTGAAAAGTGACATAATAGATCCCTATAGTTATAACTTTGATCAAATGACATTTTTAGTCCCTTTAGTTATAAGTTTTTAAGAAGTTATTTTATAATACCCTTTTGCATGAAAAATGTATCCGTTTTTAGTCCAAAATCATAAAAAAAACAAAAAAAATTAAAAAAAATTGATATTTTTCAATAGAAAAGTAATTTACAGGTTATAGCTTATATATATAAGCTATAATATGAAGGTTTAACATAACGAAAGTTTAAAATAACGATTTGTTAAGCTAGAAATCAAATCGGGACGTTTTAGGGTTAAATAACGAAAACGCGTAGGTTTTTAATTCAAATTCCTTCAAAACTTGATAAAGTGGTTATAATAACATTAGTTTAACTTAATAGAATAGATTATAACAACATTTAACTATTATATCAATTTGATTTAATAAAAATACAAAATTAGGGTTTCGGGTGCACGGTTTTGGATCAAAAAGAAAAACGCATGGTTTTTTGAGTTTTAAAACTTCAACAAGAGTATATTTAGGATCCAAATAACATTAAAAAGAGTGTAGGAGCAGGTATGAAGATCATATAACCGGGTTTTGAGCTTTGAAGATAAACACTGGAGGAAAACGGTTCGAAAATTTGTAAAACGCATACATTACGCCTAGGAATTTCTTCTTCGGGGCTTCAAGGCTTCAATTCTTCTCTTGATTATTATTCTTGGGACTTATTAGGAGCTTCTTGAGCATAGATATGTTGCTAGTATAGGTTATAGAAGAAGATGTGGGGGATGAGTTAGAATAAAGGGTGTTTGTCCCTATTTATAGTTGAATTTCACCTTGGATCCCAAGAAACTTAATGCCCAAGTTTAGGAACATGGGTGAGTTGATGTGGTGAGAGCTAAGTACTGAGTTTAGGAGAGGCTATGTATGAGTATGTAAGCTTAGAAAATCAAAAGAAGGATTGGGATCATCCTTGTGTGCCGGGCGACTAAAGTGAGGAAAAGAAAGAGATGTGGCCAATTTTGTGACCAAGGACTCAAAGGATATGCTTGTAAGCAACTTAGGAAGGAATTAGGAGCATCATTGAGGTGCTTGGATTGCATGGTTAAAGTTTAAAATGGGTCATTTGGAGGGAAACTAGGTGCGAGTTCATTTGAAGTGGTTAGGGAACGTATGTTGAGATTTTTATGCTAATAGATTACGTTGTGGTAACATATGACGTTGTAATGATAGATTAATGTTTTATTAAGACTTGTTCTAAAGAGAGTTACTAACAAGACTTATACGGTAGGGTTTAAAAAGGTGAAAATAGGATAAACGGGTCAATGTTTAAAATCAGGGTTTGTAGGGTTTTCTAGGTTTATAATTCTTGTACAATGTTGTAAAAATGTAAAATGATGAGTAAATGTTGGTTTGTAAAGTTTGTAAATTAATGTATATACAACATAATTTGAGTATTGGTTTTGGGTTTACAACGGAAACAACTAAGAAAACGGGCCATGGTTTTAGTATCTTAGTCTCGAGTTAGGGTTTCTAGGTGACATTCCAATAAATTTATGAAATATATAAAGTCAATGAAAGTGCATGATGACTTGCTTGTACCTTGTACTTTATTAGTTTGACAAGTTTTCTTAAAGAAAACAGAGGTAAAAAAACTCTATTTTTAATATCGTGCATTAATGACTGTACATTATACTGTAAAGAACTTGTACTTTAATAAAGTTCGGATATTCGAAGATGTTAATATTGTTTAATAAAATGTTAAGTTTCCCGTTAATCCCCGACGCACCAATAACTCATTTACTTATCCTTATTTTACTCGATATGCTTATATATATAAAGTTTTCAAAAATAGACTTACTATTTTTAAAGATGACCGAACACACCCATTAATATATATATCATCTGATAATGCTCGTTAACATTGCAAGCTCAAACGGACACTAGAATGCTCAAACTACCATTTTTTGACAAAAATCAGCAACTATTTCAACTTTTCCAAAAAGAAAAATCATTAACTTTTACCCTTATGTTTTCCCATCGTCTAACATTTTCAGTCCAAGTTTCGCGAATTTTAATGTAAAACGTCCAAATAAACAACTTTCATGTTTTAGTGAAAGGCCGGTTCGGACCAGAAAGGGTCCGAATCCCAAGTTAAAAACTGTATCAGCTCACTTTTTCCTACAGTTGCTGAATTTTTATAAATTAAAACGCAGACCTGTGTTTTGAGTAAAACCCCCACTTTTATGCACTTTTAGACCAAATTTCGCGACTTTTTATGCAAAACGATATTCCGGACAACTTTCGTGTTTTAGCCGAGACCCAAAACGATACAGAAAATGATGAAAACGCCCATTTACGATTCTGTCAGCAACTATTATTTACCTTATGAGCTGAATTTTCGCGAAACTTTTTTCTAAATTTCTTTTGACCATAAAAACTTCGTTTTTTGGAGTTACGGGATGATCCTTATATAGAAACGATCATAAAAACAAGCTCTACCATATTCTTAAGTCAAAATTTAGTTTAAACATTTTTATGACACTCAAAAGGGGCGATGTATTTTTCTGCATTAACCGACCCGTTTCAAAACACATCCAAACGCTATTTTCTCTACACAACAACTTCACAAATACACATACTAACCTATCTCCGTCCACTAACACCTCAAACCAATAATCCTTCCACAATTATATATATATATATATATATACTAAACATAATCGCACATGAATTCCAAAGTATGAAAATAAGATGCATGCATAATCATAAGAAAATAACCTCAAAGACATCCGAGATGCACCCGACTTAAATTAGATGCATCTCTATAAACTTAGATTCATTAATAACCGTCATCATAATGATGGTTTCAAGCTTTTTATTAGATGCATTATACGTATATTAGATTGCATTTTATTTTTATCTCTTGTTTTTGTTCTCTACCTGTGCCAAATTATAAAAATCATTTTGCAGAGACCATCCTACACAACAATTTATTGTTCGAAACGGCAAATGCTGCATCTAAATGAATAGAATGCATCTAATGCACGTCGTTTGCCATCTCAAATGTGTGGTTTTGGTCTACTTCTTACCACTTTTTATTTTAAATTTACTTCTTATTGGACCCCACTATATATATATATATATATATATATATAAGTATATATTATAAAATATTTATATTATATATATATAATAATATATATATATATATATATATATATATATATATATATATATACTAAACATAATCGCACATGGATTCCAAAGTATGAAAATAAGATGCATGCATAATCACAAGAAAATAACCTTAAAGAGAGTTTAAAGATGCTCACAAACATTAGTAGGATCCAAGAAAAATATCAAAAACAATTCCTTCATTATTTTCTTTGTTTAGCCAAAACCCAATCAACCTCAAGAACAAACCCTAACTTGTTTTTACCACACCAAATCTTGCACAATATTTTGAAATTAAACCCTTATAACTTCAATTCTACCCAATTTAAGTAAACCCCTTTAAAATCAAGAATCTTAAAAATCAAGAATCTTAAAAAGAAAACCTTGCATGTTGATTAATCTTGAAAAGAATGATAAGAATTAATGTAGGAATAATATTGGAGTTATTAGAATCGATTTGAGAATTTTTGGTAATGATCTTGGTGGTGGTGGATGTGGTTCGACGAGAGCAGGAAGAGAGGGAGAACATACCGAATTTTTGGTTTAATGTGTGTGTTATGATTTTAAAAGGAATGAAAACTTAATATATATGGAACCAAAACCTAGCCCTCCTAAATTAATCGACACCAATAAAATACAAAAGGATGAGTTTGTTTGGGCTCATAACCGACCAAAGAAAAGGGAGGGGATTGGGCTTTGCAATTTATGTTATATCCATTAATTGTATTGAGGACCCAAACTTTTATTAAAATGAAAAAGGTTTAAAAAACGCTAATTTTTCGACACAGTTTTGAAAAAAAATGCGAGAAAAGTCAGGAAATACAAAAATAAGAATAATTAAGCTTTCGAAGCTAAAATATGAAATTATTGATTTCTCGAACACTAAAACAAATAAATATCCAAAGCACGACTCGTAAATATCTAAAACGATGATTTTTGTTAAAACGGCTAAAAACAAAAATAATGAATTCCATAAAAAATGAGAAATAGAATTAAGGCTCGGTTAAAATATTGACCGTAAAATACGATATGCTACAGAATGTAGCTAAGATCATAAAGGCACGCTGTCATGTCACTCATCTGAGGTTGTGTTGTGTTATGTATTACTGGCGGAGGAAGATTCGGCTCACCGCGGTTAGTTCATGTTTTATAACTTGGGTCCCACCCATTATTCGTAATGTGGCGTGAAAGGTTGTTGATGTCTACCCAAGATACATTACGACAAGACTTGCATGGACATTTTACTTTTTCAAAACTATTCACTAACGGCTTGCAATGCTCGGAGAATTTCTTAAGACCAGTATAAAATGCTTTATCACTACGCTCTAAATAGGTCCAACTCTTATCAATTACCATAACTGCGTTTTAACAATACAATTAGTTATTATATGCACTTAACTAAACACATTCAAACGAGGAATACGAGTTGTTTTGTTCACCTACTGCAACTATGGAAGGCAATCCTAACCCACTCTTAGAATGATTCGTCTCATATATGAATGCGTATAACCAATTTATAATTTGAGAAAATTTCGGCAGCATTTCCCCTCAACTCCCTAAATAAAGGAAAAACACTGTCGAAATCATCTCAAATAGTAAACCAATTATACATATTCATATCATAAATGAGACAAAACATTCAAAAAGCAATCCCAAACAGAGAACTTTCCGAAATTAATTTCTAATAAATTAATTTCGGACGGGTTTTCTATAGGATGATTAAATTCAGACGGGGATTTTCTGAAATTAATCACTAAAATCCTAAAACATTCCTAAAACATTCAATAAAACAAATACCAAACGCATATCCATTTATATCAAATCCTAATATCCAAACGCATATACATTTAAATTCTATTATAATAAAAAAACATACATTTATATCAAATAAGCTGTTTTTAAACAACTTAATTAAGCTGTGTACAAATAGCTTATTTTGATAAGCTGTTTTAAAGTAGCTTATTATGATAAGCTGTTTAACAACATCTTATCGGCATAAGCTGTTTAACAACAGCTTATCGGCATAAGCTGTTCTTAAACAGCTTATTCTCATAAGCTGTTTAACAACAGCAGCATAAGCTATTGTTAAACAACTTATCTTATTAGAATAAGCTGTTTAAGGAGTGTTTGGATTTGCGTTTTACAGTGTCAAGGAGTGTTTGGATTTGCTTTTTACAAAATAATAACTATAAACGTTCCCCGACGACAAGTCCCCAGGGATACCAAAAGGATAAAAAAGTTAGAGCATACCTTCGGCTGTGGACTCGGCTCGTTCTCTCCCCTCGGCTCGTTCTCGTCCCCTCGGTCTCGGCCACTATTAAATGCCAAAATAAAAAAATAATTAACAAAATTAAGATATAGAATTATCATTTAGAGGGTTAAGGAAAGAATTATGGTTTAGAGGAGGTGGAGGATGATGAGGGTTCAATTCGTGTGCTCGTGTGAGTGGCAGTGGTGGGTTCGGTGATGAGTGGTGGTGGTGGTGGGTTATGTGGTGGTGATGGTGAGTGGATTATGTGGTGGCACGGTGGTGATGGTGAGTGGGTTATGTGGTAATCGCCGATGGTGGTGATGTTTTTGTTTTACACTTTTTTTGTCTAAGTGTTAAGATATAAATATGCTTTTAGTACTTTATTATCCCCGGCAATATGTTGCTGGGGAAAGGTGGAGATTTTGTCGTTTAGTAAAAATGGTGCGTTAACGAAATATTTCACAGGATATGGCGTTAACAATCTCCGACGACATGTCGCCGGTGAATGCCTTTTACTAAAAAAAATATTCAGTTTGTTTATTATTACTAAAAAATATATTTTATAATTATATATGTTATAATTATATATTTTATAAATAATAATTTATAAATATAATTATAAGTTTGTTTATTATTATTTATATAATAATTTTTTCATAAAATATATAATTGTTATTTACAATTATTTTTTATAAAATATATAATTATATAAATACTAATAAAAAAAGTTCGTTACCGTCGGTTCGTAAATAATTATTATTTATAATATTTTTTTATAAAATATATAATTATTATATTACAATTATATTTTCTCAAATATATAATCGGTTCGGTTTCGGCCGGGGTCGGTCCGTCGGTTACTCGGTTCGTTCCGGTGGTTCGTATCTATTATTATTTAACTTATTTTTTATAAAATTATAATTAATTTACAATTACTTTTTTATAAAATATATAATCGGTTCGTTTCGGCCGGGACGGTCCGGTTTCTCGGTTCAGTTCGGTGGGTCGTATATCTTAATTATTTCATAACTTATTTTTTCTACAATATATAAATATTATTTACCATTAATTTTATAAACTATATACAGGTTCGTTTCGCCCGGGACGGACGGAAAACTGATCGAATCCGGACGGTTCGTCACACATATATATAAAAAAACATACAAAACAATTCAAAATTCATACAAAATAACATCAAATATACACATAAAAATAACACCCACAATAAACATTAATAAACTGGCTTTTCGTACCTTAATACTCTTAATAACCTTTAAGGAACTACACCACAAAATAACATCCAACCCTACAAAATACACCAACACACCAACACAAACCCCAACAAAAAACACCCCACACACCACTTAACCTAAACTTCTTTACTTACTTAAAACACTTATCTAACTTACTTAACTACACACAACAACAAACCGCAACAAAAAACACCCCACACACAAAACATAACCCCATCAAAAAAACCCCACACAACCCTTAACTAATTCTCTACTTACTAAATCACTGAACTAAATTACTTAACACTACACACCTAACAACAAACCTCCCAGACTTATAAAAACATATAGATACCTCACTCTATTCACACCTAGCATCTCAAATGATATATTTAGATTTCATATGCGATGTTTGTTTCCTAACCTAAGCAGAGAGCCACGCTCGTATGTGTGTGTTTTCTTTAAATATCGCTTGCTTCTAAAAAAAACAGTCCGGTTTCTCGGTTCGTTCCGGTCCGGTCGGTACAGTTTCTCGGTTTGGTCTGGTTCGATCGGTTATGTTTCTCATTTCTGTCTAGTATCTCGGTTCAGTCCGGCCTGATCGGTTCTGTTTCTCGGTTCAGTTTGGTATCTCGGTTCGGTCCGGTCGTTGTACATTAGATGTTCAACGGATGAGTCGATATGTTGTCGTTGTACATTAGATGTTTACCGGATGAGTCGATATGTTATCGTTGTACATTAGATGTTTACCGAATGAGTCGAGATGCTATCATTATAGATTATATGTTCAACGGATGAGTCACATTAGATGTTTAACGGATGAGTCGATATTTTATCGTTGTACATTAGATGTTCAACGGATGAGTCAATATGTTATCGTCGTACATTAAATGTTCAACAAATGAGTCGATATGTTATAATTGTACACTTATTGTTCAACGGATGAGTCGATATGTTATCGTTGTACATTAGATGTTCAACGGATGAGTCGATATGTTATCGTTGTACATTAGATGTTCAACGAATGAGTCGATATGTTATCGTTGTACATTAGATGTTCAACGGATGAGTCGATATGTTATCGTTGTACATTAGATGTTCAACGGATGAGTCGATATGTTATCGTTGTACATTAGATGTTCAACGGATGAGTCGATATGTTATCGTTGTACATTAGATGTTCAACGGATGAGTTGATATGTTATCGTTGTACATTAGATGTTCAACAGATGAGTCGATATGTTATCGTTGTACATTAGATGTTCAACGGATGAGTCGATATGTTATCGTTGTACATTAGATTTTTCTTGGTTCAGTTTGGTATCTCGGTTCGGTCCAGTTTTCGTTGTATATTAGATGTTCAACACATGAGTTGATATGTTATCGTTGTACATTAGATGTTTACCAGATGAGTTGAGATGCTATCGTTATAGATTATATGTTCAACAGATGAGTCGATATGTTATCGTTATACATTAGATGTTCAACGGATGAGTCGATATGTTATCGTTGTACATTAGATGTTCAACGGATGAGTCGATATGTTATCGTTATACATTAGATGTTCAACGAATGAGTCGATATGTTATCGTTGTACATTAGATGTTCAACGGATATGAGTCGATATGTTATCGTTGTACATTAGATGTTTAAAACGGATGAGTCGATATGTTTCGTTGTACATTAGATGTTTCAAATGGTATGATCATATAGTTATCGTTGTACATATAGAAAAGCAACGGATGAAAAAAAAAATAGTTTTCGATGTTTTATTTGGGTACATTAGATGTTCAACGGATGAGTCGAGATGTTATCGTTGTACATTAGATGTTTAACGGATGAGTCGATATGTTATCGTTATACTTTAGATGTTCAACGGATGAGTCGAGAACTCTCGCCAAAAACTCTCACCAATAACTCCCGCCAAGAACTCCCGCCAAGAACTCCTGCCAAAAACTCCGACCAAATACTCCCCTCCCAAAATAGTCCTGCCAAACTAACTCATATTTAACCCTAAAAATCAGAAAATATCCTCAATCACAAACACCACAGAACACATACACTAATACCTAATCACAACCACAAATAGATCACAACTATTATTATTAAAAATGGTTCCACAATATGAAGCGTTTTTTTTTATTTTAGCCGTGTACGTAGTGGAGCCGGAGATGTAGTTTTGCGAGAATCGTATAAACTTAAAAGTTGTGGTAAACTATACTATGCATGTCCACTATCAAAGGTGAACAATCATATGCTTTTTATTTTTGTAATATACAAATTATGTGGTTAGTTGTTCAAAATTATTATGTTTACTCTTTAACAGCCTCGTAAAAAGTATTTCGGATGTGAATTTTTTTTATGAAAAGATGAACGAGTTCGTCTACTGGTCGGTTCTCCTGGAGCTTCAATGACTCCAATTTACTCTCTAGGATCTTCATCGACTCCAATTTATTCTTTAGGATTTTCATCGACTCCAATTTATTCTCGATGATCTTCAACACCTCCACGCTATTCTCCAGGAGCTTCAATACCTCAAAGCTATTCTCCGGGAACTTCAAAAAATGCAGAGTGCTTGCAAGCACTTGCTTGGAAAGATAGCGGTACTCGAGGCAACAATGAAAATGTATATGCATCCGGAAGAGCACACACTTAATTCAGCTGCACTACTTCACGAAGTTTACAATGATATGGGAAAACTTGGTTTGGAGTAGTTTGTTATTTGGAATGTAATTCGTATGCTTTAAATGTCTGTTTGTAAGTCTCGTATGATTATCGGTCTAATATGTTTAAGTATCTGTTTGTAAGTCGCGTATGATCATCGGTCTAATATGTTTAAGTGGTTATTTGTAAGTCGTGTATGATTATTGGTCTAAGACCTCGCTTGTGTTACTACAAGTGGTATGCATAATATTTAACTAAACGAATGTTTGTTTTTTTGTTACTTGACGAATGTGCATCTTGAAAAAGTATACGGTATATCATGTTCAACTATAGAAGGGTAGTGCATATCGGACTGAACCGAACCGAGAAAACGGAGTGTTTTTTTAGATAGTTGTTATTTATCAAATATATAATTATAAATAATAATTAATATATTATTTATATATTTTATAAATAATAAACGACTATATATATAAGCAAATGAGATAAGTCAACGAAGTCAACAACCTTTCCCCGACGACATGTCGCCGGGGATAATATAGGCAAGGTCAACCCACCAAACATAAGCCCAACATAAACTTATGAAATACGAGCCCAAATCAAAATATAAGCCTAATGAATCTTTCCCCCGCGACATGTCACCGGGGATAATACTGGCAACGTCACCACACAAAAATTGTTAACTAATGATTTTGGTAAAATTAGTCAACGAAGTCAACATCGATTCCCCGGCGACATGTCGCCGGGGAAAGTGACGCGGGAAACTTTACCGCTCAGTTTTTTGGTAGACTTTTGGATCAAAGTTTAACAGAATTATCCTCGGCGACATGTCGCCGGGGATACGTTTAGTCAAACTATAACAAAAATTCAACCAAAATCCGTGCCACGTCGGATGGCCTTTTGTCGTTTAGCGTGTTTTCCCTGGCGACATATGTCGCCGGGGATTATTTCGTCGCCCGTTCTTCTTTTTCTTGTAATGAAACTTTTTTGTCGTTTAGTGACCTCGGGCGAGGACATCGATGTCCTCGCCGACAACCCGACAACCTCGTCGCCTGTCCTGTTTTTTCTTGCAGTGAAAATATAGGATTATTAGTTTATTTTTCAATAGATGTAGATGTCAATATTGACGGGGTCTATTGGATATATTATTTGAAAAGTGCGTCATGGATTAGACTTTTAGCAAAGGCCTTGAGCTTGCTGGGTGAGGCTTGGCACCCTTGTTGGCTCTACTGGTGCTAATGAAAAATATTTTGATAACTAGAAAAAATCGACTCAAAAAAAGACACATACGATAATAGCAAAAACTAAGTGAAACAAATAGTTAAGTGATTCAAAGGATCTGAATAACCACGGTTGAACTAGAGAAACTTTTTATTACGTATTATTGAATTACACGTTAACGATACACAAAAGATGTGTTTGTGAGAAAAACTAAGGCATGATATGCTGCCATTTTCGATCAAATTAAAATTTTATACGAGACAAGCCTGTAATCCAAATTTATGTTCCCATGACGACACCACAAATGTGTTGCTCCCTAGACTCCCACCCGCTTTAACGGGAGCGAGGCTCCCGCTCTATGACAACGACTAAGTTATTTCGACAACGATCAATAATCTAAATAATGACTGCACTTATTTATTTAATCAACAAACTCGTTAATTTATTATTTGTCCTTCTAGAATCACATTTATATATTTTGAGAAAATATTTCTCAAATAGTGTCACTATGGAGACATTTCATGTAAACCCGTAATTACATACTTACATATATATACTTGCATGCATAGTTAAAGGCAAATTGTTAGTACAATAGTATATTATATGAATGAAACCCTATTATCTCAGAATAAATGAACAACTATTAATTACAACTCATCATACTATTGACGTCAATAATCAAATCAAATTCACCAAACAGTACTTCCGACCAATCGATGAATTGAATCCTAATCCTAATCCTTCTCCGATACGTAATAACG
>BQNB010075805.1:1914-31355 GCA_026074375.1 Tanacetum coccineum | reverse complement strand
CAGAAGGAAGAAACATTTCAAGTTGTCATTGATGTAATTAAGAACTCCACGTGCTTCAAGGCATTCACTATCACTACAAAAATCCCTGAAATCTTTATGCAGCAGTTCTGGTACACTATGAAGAAGGTCAAAGACTCATAATCTTATGAATTCATTTTGGGCAACAAGAAGGGCATTGTTGATGCTGAAGTCTTTAGAAAGATTATTGATATCTATCCAAGAGTTGAAGGTGAAGAATTTACTAAGGTACAAGATAATGATGCTACCCTCACCTTCCTCATTGACCTTAGCTACAAAGGTCTACTACACAAGTATACCAACATGTATGTGGATCACATGCATCAGCCATAGAGAACTCTGGCAGCCATTATCAACAACTGTCTCTCTGCGAAGACTGCAAGCAATGACAGACTTAGAAAATCTAGAATTGACATACCGTGGGGCATGTTCTACAGAGAAAATGTCAACTATCCTGAGCTAATTTGGGAAGACTTTGCTTTCTAGATTTATCACAGGAAGGAGAGAAAATCAAGACGTGAAACTATGCCATTCTCCTGATTCACCAAAGTCATCATCAATCACTTCCTCTCACAACACAAGTCTCTCTTCAACCTCAAGTTTCAGCACTATCATACAATTAAGGATGATGGCATTGTAAGCATACTCAAGTTTGTTAGAATTGGAGAAGACTATCATGAATATGGAATGCCTATTCCTGATATGATGCTAAATGATGTAATCAAATGATCAGAATCTTATCAAATGTTCCTCAAATACTCAATTGGTCAAATTCCTCCCAAGAAGAGCAAAGGCAAAGGTTCATAAGGGAAGAAGACTACAGATACTTCTGTGGCAGATGTCGATGTGTCTAAAGAGTCTAACTCTGAACCAACCAGAAAGAGAACTGCTAGTAGAAGAGTGGTCAAGAAGAAGGTCATAATTTCTGCAGCTAACAACATCATTCCTACTCCAGATGTCTCTTTGGAATTAGGTAAATCTATAAGCTTAACTAAAGCTAAAGAAGAGGAAGCTGCAAGGCAAGTCTATGCTACTCATGTAAGGACTGTGACTGAATCTGTCCTTGAGCCTGCTAGAAGAAGAACATTAAGTATTGCCTTCAGAGATACTTCTCAGATGTCAAAGAAAGTGTCTTTTGATCCTTCTCAAAGGCTCAAGGGTGTTCAATCTCTGACCCCTGAAGTACAAGAAGCTGCAAATACTATGCAAGCTCTAAAAGAAAGCAAGAAAACTAGCAGAAGATAGCGAGGTACTGAAGGCTCAAGTGAAAGAACTGGTAGGATACCAGGGGTTCCTAATGAGTCCATAGTCGTCTCTGCCACCTCAAGTGAAGGAAATGGTACTAAACCCGAGGTTCCTAATAAGGAAAAGGTTACTTCAGAAGCAAATGTTATTCTTGAGTATGGTTCGGAACAAGAGAGTGAATACTCAGAAGAAGACATACGTGATGATGAATAAGTTGATTGGATTTATTCTGATGAGGATAATGAGAAGAAAGATGATGCTAATGATGACAAAAGTATCGATCTAGAAATGACTGATGATGAAGAAACTGATGATGAGTTTATACACCGTAATGAAAAAGTAAATGACAATGAGGATGAAGAGATGAAAAATGCTAAAGTTGAATATTTTGGAAAAGGTGATGCAGAAATATCTGATGTGGCCAAAGCATATGTTGAAAAGATTGAAGAAATAAAGGGTGATGCCAAGAAAGCTGAACTTTCTCCAACAAGCTCTATCTTATCTTTATCTTCAGGTTTTGGTGATTAATTTCTTAAACTTTCATCTGATACTTCTTTAGTTGGTACTGTTAAGGATACAACAGATGCTGAGATCAACTCGTTGTTGGATATTAAAATCCAATCTGAAGTTCTACATGTCCAGTCTCCATCTGTGCTTACTATACATGTTTAAGTGATTTTTAAGCCTGTAGTCCCCACACCTATACCTGAAACTCCTTTACTAGCTCCTTTAACAACTCTTCTACCCCCTCCATCTGTCTCCACCATACCACCTGTACCTCACCAAACAACAACACGAATCCCTACACTACTAATCATAACAGATGCTCCAACCATCACCACTGCTGTCCCTGAATCCAATGCACTCACTGATGTTCAGTTAAGATTGCAAAATTAGAAAAGGATGTGTCTGAACTAAAGAAAATAGATCACTCTGCTGAAGCTCTTGCTACTCTCAAGTCACAAGTTCTAACTGTTGTTGAATATTATCTTGGATCTAAAATCAGTGATGATTTTAAAAAGTTCTACAGAGACACACTGCAGACCTCATTCAGAAATACTTAGTGAAGCTAGCTCTCGAGTCTAGCAAGATTCAGAAACCAACAATTGATCTTGAACAAGAATTTGAGAAGAGTGCGGGTATGTGCTTAATTACACATACCTTTGACCTAATAAAACGAGCTTAAATGACTAAAAGCAGACATAAAAATGCCAAATATATGTTTGTTTTGCCTTGTATACTATGTAGGTATCAAATATTTACTAAAGGACAAAAACGAAGCCAAAACCAAGCACGGGATTGGAAAGAGCGTGAAAAGTCGAAGCTAAAGACGTGTGCATCTTAAATGGGCCAACCCGCACCCATTTAATGGGTCGAGCCAGCCCATTAAGCCTTTATATATAAACCTTATATGATAAAAAAGCCCTAATCCAAAACAATCCTAAACCGGCCCAAGATCAAAAGTCCAAAAGCCCAAATACACATAACCCTGTTAGCCCATCACCCTTTTAATACCTTTGCATCGTTAGTCCATAGGGACTAACACTGCTAGTCCCTAACTTTTACACCGTTAGCCCCTATAACCCTTTAACCTATTACACCGTTAGTCCCTTTTCCTCTAACCCCGTTACAAATCAAAAACCTAATACCCCCAAAATTAATTACCCGCCAAAAGTTACTATTTCCCCATCCCTGTCAAAGCGTACCCTGAAAACAGACAAACCCATTTAACCTTTTCCCCCACAATCCGACACCCAATCAAACCCCACCCCCAGAAGAAGACAAGACACCATGGCAATCCCATGATGTCTTATTGGTTGATGGGACAAGGATATAATCAATGGCTATGATCAAAACAAAGAAACTTAAATGAAGAATCAAGGGCTCAGAATTGAAGGCTTGGGGAACACTCTCTTCCTCCTCACATAACAAAGATAAGACCTAGAACCTTCTCATTCGTCTATAAATAGTGGCCATTAGGGCAGAAATAGGGATCTATCTTTTATTGTAATTTTTAGCTTAAATTAGTTTATATTAGCTTATTGTAACTCTATTTAAAGTCTTGTAATGTTTTTTTAAGCGTTGATGAAATTTATGTTTTTATGTTAAATTCTGTTTTAATTTCCATTTCCGTTATTGTACTTTAAATTTCATTAATCAATAAAAAAAAATATTGTGTTACCTTCCATTGCTACTGTTACATTGTCCATTTACTATTCCATTGTTCTTTGTTGATCTCAAATACATATCTGATTGTTGTTAGAAGCTTGTTTAAAGCTTGTGTTAAATTTTGTTGAGTTTCAAGTTTTGGAAGATTTTCGGATTTAGTTAAAGGATTTTTGGATTCAAAGCTTGTTCATGAGCTGGTTTATTGTTGGTTTGATGCTGTTTCAGAAAAGCTAAGGACCTAGGGGTTTGTTAGGTTAGATTTTAGGACTTCTTCAATTGCTTTGGACTACAAGTGAGTTTCATTTACTTTTCAAGTCGAATTTTGAATATTCTTGTTCTTGCTCATTTGGATGATTAGATCTATTTCTAAGTATTTCCATTTGGTTGTTTAAGTGTTATTAGGATATGTTTTTGATTGTTATGTTTTGGATTTAAGTTTTCATGTCTATGCTTCAAATTTGCTAAAATATTCATGATAGATTGCACAATCCGATTTGGATAATTTCTTGCTTAGTTTGATGTTTAGATTTACTCATTAGAATTGTTATAAAGTGTTCTATATCTGGTTTCAAAGATTCGTGGTTTTAGATTTGAAGTTTGAGAGTTAAAATTTAATCCTTAAGAAGTGTTTGGGATTACCTGGTTTTTCAAGTTCTTAAGCTGTTAAATACTATTCATGTTGAGATATCAGTTTATAATCATTATACTATCAATATAAAACAAGTTTAAGTCAGGTAAATTCAAGATTATGAAAGTTCAAATGATTTTTAATGTATCCTGTGCAAAATGTGGTGTTTAGAAGGCATAACATAGCATAATCATGAATAATAAGCTCTAGTAAGGTTTACTTCATAAATTGAGTTCCATTTGAGTGCTAAAATTAGTCTAGTATCTGGTTTTCGAAAATGCAAGTTTGTATCTCAATTTTAGTGTAAGTAGAAAGTGAATTTACACTGCTGTTACATCAGATAGTTTGCACTAAGGCTTTTAGCTTTTAATCTCAGTATGTTAATGTGCTTCAAATTGTGTTAAGAAAGTGTTTTCAAGTGTCTTATCACTGGTTTAAGTAGATTATTTAGGTTAAGGTCATAATTAGTTTTAGTAATCGTGAAATCAGTTCATTAATCTTAGGTTTAAAGTTTGTTTGGCTAAAAGTATAACTGTCACATTATCAAGCTGATTTCTAGCTTATTTGAGCTTATTATAAAAAGTGCTTTTACGAAAGAGTTAAGTTTTAAGTTGTTCTACATATTTGTTTTTCAAAGATTTTCTAAAAAAAATAAAAACGAGAGGTCCAGGACTCGAATCTGCGACCTCCCGTTTTTCATACTCACGCCTTAACCAATTTGCTTCAGTAGCTCATCCATCATAGGTTGCAACTAAAATGTACTTAACGTCTCTCTTGGCCAGCTAGCTTATTAATACCTCGCAGCTTATAGGACTTATTTCAGCTTATTGGTTCGAGCTTATCTCGAACCAATATTTTTCTTGTGTTCCTCTCAGTGTCAGCTACATTTTGATATTTTTATAAATTTTTAGGTCAACTTTTGGATTTATTAGAATTTAATTTAGGTTAAAACTTTTAAAAATTCATAAAAAATAGAAAAATAATCAATTTTTTTTTCTTTTGTAATAATTTAGGTTTGGGTATAAAAAGTTTTGTCGTAGGCTTAAAATTCGTATTACTTGCTTCTTAGTCGCGTTTTATCAATTATTGTTTACGTTTAATTGTCATTACGTGCTTAATTTGTTTTCGTGCTTGTAAATATTTTTCTTTTACGTATAAGTAGAATATAGAAATCAAATCTCCAAATATTTTTCCATTCAAAACTACGCGATCACGGACGATTCCGAATCTCAATTCACGACTTCGTTGGGGAATAACGACCCGGAAGGTTTTTGAGAACTTGTTTCTCGAACCCGTCGGAAAATACTTACTATACTATTATCGACTCCTCCTTATTATTTCGTATTTATATATTATATATATTCATATATGTTGAAAAGGAACGGATCAGTTGGGAAGGCTTGATCACGGTCTAACAGAATTCTAAGGGTTGAGGGAAGATTCTTTTTGTATTTTTGTATTTTATAAAAGCAGGTAAAACCATATATTTGAGAGAGTGGTTTGGTTTTAGCTATTAAATTAAATAATAATCTAAACTAATGGTGATAACAATAAGATAAAAGATTGTGTCTATTTAATCATGTATTACTCCCTAGATTGCTTCTCCTAGTGTTGTTTCCTTGTCACACTTGTGATGATCTATGTAATTATTTCCTAAAGCATGAACGAATTACACGAACCCGCCGTCTACTTAGTATGCCGCTAGAGCAATGCACATGCAAAGTACGTGATTATTGTAGCGGTTGTTGGTGTTGGTGTTACGGTAGTTGTTGTTGTTGAAAGTTCTTCTATCGTCAAACTTTCGTTTGTGATCATTTGATGCTTGCACTGGAGTGTGCTTTGTTACCTGATCCATTAGCCTTTGGGCTATGTTAATGGATTCCTCTAGAGTTTGAGGTTTAGAGGCGGTAACATTCTCTTCAATACTTCGAGGCAATCCCTCGATGAAAACTTTCATCATTTTCTCAGAATCTGGCACCATAGTGGGACATAAGGTTGCCAATTCCTAGAATCTTCTCACATATGTCTTGAGATCATTCCCCTTCACACTCAGATGGTAAAATTCGTCTTCCATCTTCAGGACCTTAGTTCGGGGACAATACTTTTTTATCAAAAGCTTCTTGAATTCAACCCAGGTAATCTTGTAAGCTTCTTCTATACCAATAGGTTGGGCAAAAGAATTTCACCAGGATAGAGCTTCTTTAGTTAAAGTACCAGTAGCAAAGTTCACCTTGCAGTCTTTGGTATAGTTGCTACGGGAAAACACTGATTCAGTTCGCTCAAACCAGCGGATAAGTCCAACAGCTCCTTCTGAACCTTTAAAATTGAAAGGTTGGCAGCTTATGAACTCTTTGTAGCTATATTTTCTTGCTACATGAGCTTATATTTCTTCAGTGTTCCTATTGGTATTGTCAGCATTTGCCATTGTTGCAGCTTGTGCTTCCAGAGCTGCGATAACACTGTCAGCAACTAGTTTCCTGATGGTAGCTTGAGTCATGGCTGGTGCTTCAGATGTTGATGTCCTTTTGGGAGGCATTCTATCAACATAAGACAACACGTAATAAGAATGATATCACAATTCTTTCCTTAAAATGCTTAAGGTTCAAAAATAAACATTGCCACAATAGTGATATCATAGATACTTATTTGATATGAATTCTAACAAGCATCTAACTTATTAGTTTATTTTCTAGGGGTCACGGTAAGATTCATAATGATGAAGACGGAGATGTAATATGGGACACAAGATGAATATAAAACAATGAAGTACAACAGGATCACCATTATATTATATCATGAACAACTTGCCTTTGTACAGCACATAGTCAAAATTTGACAAGTGTTGTTATTTATACCACACATCCCGTGGCTAGGTTCTAACAAAAACTATAACTAGTAGTCCGATGGTCCTTCCTGGCTGTTCTTGTGTTCATAGATTGCATCTAGAAGACTTTCCTTATCTGCTTGGTGACGAACTTGGATATCTTCGATGATTTGTTCTAGATTAGCAATCTTGAAGCGAGCCAGAGAAATCTTGTTGTTATTTCCCAATTGCTTTCTTTGAAGTTTAGCAATTTGAGTACGAGCCTTTTGGAGTTCAGCTTCCAGATTGTCAAAATCTTGTTGTATGATCACCCGACCTTTTCTAAGACCTTCTATTTTGTCTTCTATGTATTCAATGCGATCGAGAGAGAGTTCATCTAGGTGATTTAAAATTTCTTCAATTTGCTCCTCGTGACGTTCCAGACTTGTCTTACGAGAGCTTTCTCCTATCTTAAATGCTTGAGGTAGGGCAGAAGTAGAGGAGGATGATCGGTTACAGCCTCGTTTCTTAAGTGGCATAATTCCTCAGGAAAAAAAGAATTCTTGAGGTTTAAACATTAGAGATAGCATTGGAGATGGATGCACAATAGTTGGCGGTGGAATAGGTGATTTTTTTATCATAATATGCTTACATGACCTTCATATAGGGTTCATCATGAAAAAGTGAAAGAGTTGGTGAAGCCATTGGAACTAAACCAAATGAGTTATTTGAAGAGCTAGAATAAGTATTTCTTAGTGAAGCTAGGGAATAGTTTGGGGAAGTCGGGATATAGTCCGGAAAGTTAAAGGAAAAAGCATCCTCAATATTGGAAGTAGGGTGGTTGGGAGAAGACGTCACTCTATTAACAACCCATCGGTAAATAACATAAGTTATTTATATAATTGTATAATAGTTATGTACTTTTACATACTATTTAGGAGAAATAGTGGCACGGAGGACTTTCTTGGATGGAAAAAGAAAAGTAGTTATAGTTAAAGTTTTAACCTTGTTCTCTATAACCGTGGCTCTGATACCAATCTATAACACCCCCATTTTTACAAATATAGCAGCGGAAGCTAATCTGGGGAATTACTTCATACTACAACAGTCATAATCATAGAAAATGACTCATAAAGAGACGTTTTTAGAAAATTTAGTTATCATTCATTTATTCATCAGAGTTTTACAAAAAGAGAGGTCCCAAAATCTAGAAACATAAAGTTTGAATGATAACAGTTTAGCCATCTTCAAGTCTGTGCCACTCCATTCCATGAGTTGCTTAATTACCTAAGATAAACATGCTAAAAAGATAAACACAATGGTTGAGTGAAATTCATAGGTTTATAGTAAATAGTTTGAATACAAGTTATCGTAAACAGTGGGTTACGTTGTTATACACCCATAAGTGTAATAATTGCAATGAGTACAATTATTATAGAAAACAGTATTATTGCCCTAAGCTCATGACACCGAGGCCTTGAGAAAATCAATAATCACAAGTAGTTGCCCCAACGGGTGCCTTTGCCAAACACCCGCATAGTGATTCAAATGAAGTGCGTTTGGTTACCCCATGAACGGGTACACCAACGGGGAGTTCAGTCCCAAATAGATCTATTCACAGCATTCGCGCTTACTCCGAAAAGTAATTAACGGTTCATGATAGTGGGGTCTTAATGGCAAAAGTAAGGACTTAGGCAATAATATATCAGGATAGCATACAGTTGGAAAAACACTTGTATTCATGATTTATAGCATGTATCCCATTCGCGGGTTTATGAAACATTAGAAGATTTAAAATGCGAGGCTATGAACTCACCTTAACAGGGAAATCTGATTGATGGCAAAAGTATATCAAGTGAAAGTAACGGCCTCGTCACGCAACCTGGGGTAATATGTCAAGTCTTAGTGTGATGGTTTATGTTTCAAAACTTCATAAAGTTTAACGTATTACTTTGATTTATTAATTTATGGAAATATTGTATCACTGTTCGGGCTATCATAATCCAGAGGCCATGTAGTATCGTTTGAGGAGTCAGGGCACTTTAAATCGTAAACCCAGCAAACTCGTCAAAACAAATACCCAAATGGAACCCCTCACATGAAATTCCCTAGTAACGTGATACGATAAGATTTTAAGTTTCTTCAAAAGCTAGTCGATGATAAATTACGTTAATTATATAACGTAATTGCGTCGATTGATGATTAATAACGACAAATGTGTCAGGTTTTAATAAAATCGAGTCTTATAATATTTATATATATTTTTATAATTTATATAAAAATATTATATTTTATATTTTTAAGAATGCAAAATGGCAATATATACCCTCGATTTATAAACTTTTATAATTTTAGTCCTTTATATATAAAGTATATGTAATTTAAACCTTTAACTTTAGAACTTGGCAAAACAGCCCCTTGTAGTTATAGCTTTAGGAAAATGACATTTTCAGTCCCTCTAGTTATAAATTTCAAAAAGTTATGATATATACCCCTATGCATGAAAACATTTTCAAATCAAGTCCAAAATTCATAATTTTGATATTTTTGAAATCCAAAAGAGTTTTGCAGCTTATGGCTTATTAAAATAAGCTAAAATAGGATGTTCTAACATAACAAAAGTTTAGTAAAAGGATTTGTTAGCTAGAAAATCAAAATATGTCATTTTTAGGGTTTTAATTAAAAACGCATGGGTTTAAGGATTCAAGGCTTTAACAAGGGTTCATATAGGATATTAGGAGTCTTATGAAAGATTTAAAATAGATTATGAGCTTATTGAATAAGGTGAGGACTTACAAACTTGAAAACGGGTCGAATTGAGGGTTTTTGGTTCGTACGCCTAGAAAACGCCTTCAATGGCTTATTTCTCTTGATTCTTAGCTTCAATTATGATCTTAAGGACTTCACTTGATCTTCCTTAGCTTTATTTAGAACTTCATTTGTATGTTTGATGAGTTTTGAGGTGTGTTTGAAATGGTTTGCTTGTTTCAGCTTATATAGGGTCGAATGACCCTTGGTGGCCAAGTTTTCTTGGTGTGGTGGACAAGTGTTGTAGGGAGATGACTAAAGAATGCTAGTATGATGAGTCTTAAGAGCTAGGAGTGTAGCTTTGAATGGTGGAAGGGTGTGGAGGGGGTTCGGTTATCATAGGGGTGACAAGGAGGTGTTTGTTTACTTGGTGAGCAAGTGTGGTGATAAAGGTGCTTGGGAGGTTGCTTGGTGATGTGGTGGTGAGGTAATAAAGGTGCTTGAGGTGTTAGGGTGCTAGCCTAGGTGTAAATAGGTCAAAAATGAAAGAAAAAGGTTGTCTTGGTTACTTTTTCTTTTTTTATGCTAATGAGTACTCCCTTTTGGGAGGTGTTTTGTTGATTTTAGTTACTTTAATTTTTTATGGTGTTTTGTTTGCCTCCTGTAGCACCGCCCATGTTCTTCCTATCAATCTGAGTGGTGAACTAGCACATGATATAATATATAATAATGAATATAAATTTTAAATATTGAATAAATTTTACTTAATATTATTTAAAGGTAGCTCTTGAGGTCTTATAATTTCGTTAGGTGCTTGTGCTCTTGCCTAGTGTAAATAGGTCAAAAATGAAAGAAAAAGGTTGTCGGGTTAGTTTTGGTCTCGGGTTAGGGTTTTTCGTTTGAATTCGAATTAAGGTTAAGGTTTAGGATAGATTAGGGTTTAGGATTAAGGTTTAATGTTAGGATTAGGGTTTAGGATTAAGGTTTAGGGTTTATGATTAAGGTTTAGGATCAAGTTTTAGGTTTAAAAATGAAATTAGGGTTTTAGGGTTTTAAATTAGGGTTTAGGGTTTTATATTAGGGTTTTAAGATGATTTGAGTATTGTACCTTGTGCTAAAGTGGTGGTAAGAAATTAGAATGAATTTGGAGGGAAAATGAGTTAGTTTGAATTCGTGCTTCATGGATTTGTACATTGAGCTTAAATGAGTTGTACATTGACTTGGAGGGAAATTATATTTCAACTATTATGCATTGTATACTTGTACATATGTTTGAAGGCTTCACATTCAATTTATATGTATACATTACATATAATTAGGGTTTTGATATAAACGTTAACGGATAAAGTCTGTTTTGATATAACGTTATAAATGGTACGTTAAATGGATAATGTACTTAGTAAAAATGATATTAAGATATAGACTTGATATATTAGGATGCTTACATGATATAAACATAGATATAATTGGCATAGGTAGGATGCGTGAGCTCGTTTACTTTAGAGATGCAAGTTACGTTGCATAATGAGATAAAGCAAAAATTTCCTTGTAAAAAGGTGGTATATATAATAGATGGATTTTACAGTACATCTAATTTAATAGATGGATAATTACATTGATGAAAATTACGGGTTGTTATAGAGAGTTTGTACATTATGGATCGAATTTAGGTTCTATTGGTAGGAAGTGTAATGGATGAGGCCCATGCATCAAGGTACTTGGTACATCCAGGAGCGGATAAGATGCACTATAACCTTGGAGACATGTATCGGTAGCCACGTGTAGAAAAGGATATAGCTACCTATGTTAGCAATTGTAGGATTTATTTAAGAGGTGAAGGCTACAATGTCAAAGACTATTGGCTTGCTGCAACAGCTTGAGACACTTGAGTAAAAATGAGATAGAATCACCATGGATTTTATTACTAAATTTCCAAGGTTAAAGTAGTGAGTATGATGTGATTGGGTGATGGTCGATAGACTGACCAAGTTAGCTCATTTTCTAGCTATACAAGAAGATTTCAAGATGTGAAGTTAGCAAGGATTTATATTGATGAGATAATAGCAAGGAATGAAATTCTGGTGACGATTAACTCAGATTGAGATGGATGATTTACCCTTTGGTTTTGGCAGACGCTGCAGAAAGTGTGAGAGATGCGATTGGATTTGAGTACTGCTTAGCATCCTCAAGCGGATAGACAAAGTGAAAGTATGATTGAGACTTTGGAAGATATAATGAGGGCATGTGTTATCGATTTTGGTGGTAGTTATCATTTGAGCATTCGGTGTAATCTGTTTGAAGCTTTGTATGGAAGGAAATGTAGGTCGCCTGTTCTATAGGCAGATATTAGAGGGAGTAGTTTGATTGGACCCGAGTTAGTGGAAGAAATGATTGGTAATGTAGTGTTGGTAAAGGAAAAGCCCAAAGCGGCGAGAGATCGTCAAAAGAGCTATGCTGACAGCATTTGCAAACCATTAGAATTTAAGGTTGGAGATCGTGTGATGCTAAAGGTGTCCCCTTGGAAGGGCGTAGTTCATTTTGGGAAGAAGGGTAAGTTAGCCCCGAGATATGTAGGGCCAGTTTAGATTCTTGAAAGGATCTGTCTTGTAGCATATCGGTTAAGATTGTCCGAGGAATTGAGTGGTGTACATGACATGTTTCACGTGTCAAACCTAAAGAAGTGTTTGGCAGATGCTAGCCTGCATGTGCCATTGGATGAGATTAAGGTTGACAAAACTCTTTGTTTTGTTGAGGAACCTGTAGAGATTATGAACCGTGAAATTAAGAGTTTAAAACGTAGTAAGATATCACTTGTGAAGGTTCGTTGGAATTCAAAGCGTTGTCCCGAGTTTACTTGGGAGCGCGAAGATTATATGAACTCTAAGTATCCTCAGTTGTTTGTTGATCGTGCTGATGAATCGGCTAGTTAAATATCGGGACGAGATTTCCTAAAGGAGGGGATACTGTGACAACCGTGATTTGATCAGGTTAGTTTATACCTTTAGAAATGCATAAGTGTCCATTTTGTATGTTTCTTGCGTGCTATGTGTTCATTATGTAGGTTGAAGTGGTTTACGTATGTGCATGATGTCATTTTAGAGGTTAATGATTATCTTATTTTGTGTGCATATGAGTTTGGTTTTAAGTATTCCATTTGTTCATGTGTGGTGATAATGGAAATGAAAGACGTGTTGCATGCATTGTTACGTCAATTCTTGGTTTTTAAGAGTTAAGCGTTAATGAGAAGTGTAAGTTATTGGAAAGGAAGCATGCGAGTGAAATATAGAAGTTTGCAGTAAACTTTCCACAAATAGAAAGTGAAATGTGAAATGAAAAGTTATTTTTAGAAAGTTTAGTAAGTAGCGTTTATGTAAAAAGGTTTACCCAAATTAGCTTAGGTTTTTGTAGAAAATTATGGTAATGTAGATAATGATATAATTAATAAATAAAAATAATAATAAAAATATATTTATTAAGGGGTGCGTCCAGTTTTAAAAGAAAAAAAAATTAATTGTTTTAAGTTATAGTTAAGTTAGGACTCTATTTGGTTAAGTGAAATAAAAAAACCTAGTCATAATTTTCTTTTCTCCCTACCTTGGTATGCCGTACAATTTTAGCTCCCCAAAACCCTAAGGAGTCAAATTTTGCTAAGTGATCCAAGAGCATTCAAGAGTTGTGATTTAGGTGCTAAGAATCAAGGAAAGTGTGTTTAATCCTAGTTAATTAATGTATTCATGTAACACTAATTATGATGGATCTAGGGTTTTAATTAAAATACAGAATGTTTATGATATATTATGATTGTAGTATGCTTAGGATTGAATTAGATGCGTATGCATGCTTGTGGTTTGGTTAGATTTGCATTAAAACTGGATTTAGGGTTGAGCATAATTTTGGGTCATGTTCAACGACTGTTATCTTGGTGATAAAAATGGATATTGATATGTTTCTTGAGTCTATGAATAAGCCAAAAGAGTCTACTTTCCATGAAATCCAGCCTTAAAGGTTTTTAAGGTCGGGAAGTCATTCAAATAATTTTTATACTAAAAGTTATTAAAACAGTAAATACGGGTCAGAATTAGGTGATGTTTGGGAGGGTAAAACCTATACTTAAAAATGGAATTAAGCTTAGCCCTTATACAGTAGTTAAGTTCCATATGTCTATTGACAATCCTGTGAAAATTAGCCTCTGAAAGCATGTTTAAGTATGGTAGTTAGAGTGATATATTTTGGTGTGCTATCAGATCCAAATTAGGACAGTTTTGAAGTTTGATTTTATTTGAGTTAGTTACACATATAAGTAATACTTGGGAATCACAAGGTAGTTAATATACTCATAAATGAACATGGGTGATTTTTGGTATAAATTATGAAGGTAATTAAGTAAGGGTTTTGAGTACGTAAAGAGTCACTAAAATTCTACAATTCTGATTTAATTATAAGTAGCTAGTGTAAAGTGTTAATGAGATGGTTAAGGTTGGGCATGGTGTCGAGGTGACCCATGATGGTTAGCTAAACCCTTAGACATCTATCATATTTGTGTTACATGGACTAGAGCTTTTAGCTTGGTCGCGTGTAACCGTGTTTATTTATTTGTATAGTTGCGTGTTGAGATTTGAAAGCTGAGTTTGTGTATTTAGGTGAGTTTCATAGTCCCTCTTTTCACATTGCTTTTAAATTGGGATGGAAATTATGGAAATGGATTTGAAATGTTCTAAGAACTGTGATTATGTGTCTTTATTTTGAAAGTGTATGGACTTTACTTGGCTATTATATGTTACGTGCTAAATGCTTATGTGTATTTGGATCGGGGGTAACGTTCGTACCTATTTGTTGTGATATTGGATCGGGCGTAACGTTCCTACCCATCTGAAGTGATGGTTTTAATGGATCGGGGGTAACGTTCCTACCCAAGTGTTGATACTTGTTGGATCGAGGGACACGTTCCGTTCTCATGCTCGTTATGGTTACATTTGCATGTTAGCTTGTATCAGTAATTGTACTGCCATGTTTGCATTAATCAGAGTAATTGTTTATAAGCTTTAATTTTCATGTCTTAACCTATGACTCTCACCAACCTTTGTGTTGACGTTTTAAGCATTATTTTTAGGTAACCATCTTTAGGATGTTGAAGTTAGTAAGAGTGGCTAGTGAGACTGTAGGCTTGCATGCTGAGTCATTCTCCTAGAGATTTTATTTATGTCATTTGAATTGTTTGATACTTGGTTGTTATTTGATTGTTTAGACTTTTGGAGTATGTTTCCTCATGGTGTGACTTTGCTATCATAATGCAAGAATCCCTTATCTTGTGTTAGATATTGTCATGACACATTGTGTCTCATTTGTTTATCTATTTCATTTAGTTCTCTCTATTGCTGACACCATTGTGTTGTGATGATATCCATGATGTTACGCCTCGTGTTTCCGCCTAGGCGAGGTGTGACAGTAGATGATATCATATTTGGCTCTACAAAGAAGTCATTATGCACAGAGTTGAAAAGATGATGCATAAGAAGTTCCAAATGAGTTCTATGGGTGAACTCACATTCTTCTTAGGACTGCAAGTAAAGCAGAAGGAAGATGAGATTTTTATCAGTCAAGACAAGTATGTGACTGAGATTTTGAAGAAATTTGGTTTTTCTGATGTCAAGACAGTAAGCACACCTATGGAAACTCAAAAGCCTTTGCTCAAGGATGAAGATGGTGAAGAAGTAGATGTTCATTTATATAGATCAATGATTGGTTCATTGATGTATCTTACTTCTTCAAGACCTAATATTATGTTTGTAGTGTGTGCCTGTGCAAGATACCAAGTTAACCCAAAAGTGTCACATCTTCATGTTGTGAAAAGAATTTTTAGGTACTTAAAAGGTCAACCAAAATTAGGCCTTTGGTATCCAAAAGATTCACCTTTTGATTTGGTAGCATAAACTGATAGTGATTATGCTAGAGCAAGCTTGGATAGAAAGTCTACAACAAGAGGTTGTCAATTTCTTGGGTGTAGATTGATTTTATGGCAGTGCAAAAAGAAGACTATGGTTGCTAATTCTACAACAGAGGCTGAATATGTAGCTGCTTTTAGTTGTTGTGACCAAGTGCTTTGGATTCAAAATCAATTACTTGATTATGGGTATAACTTTATGCATACAAAGATCTATATTGATCAAATAGAATTGGGGCTTGTATGTGAATGAAAAACCTTGTTAAAAAACATTGTTCTTATTTATATTTCGCTGCGTATCTACATACTTTGTTGTTATCGATCGCTGCGTATTTATTGGGGAGAATAAAAACAGAAAGAGAGATGTGCGATAAAAACAGATAGAGTGATTTGGTGAGTAAAAGAATAGATAGAATTGGGGAGAATAAAAACAGAAAGAGAGATGTGTGATAAAAACAGATAGAGTGATTTGGTGAGTAAAAGAATAAAGAGAATTGGTGAGAATAAAAATAGAAAGAGAGATGTAATAAAAACAGACAGAGTGATTTGGTGAGTAAAAGAATTGAGAGAATTTGTGAGTTGAAAAACAAAAAGAGAGTTGTTTAAAAACAGAAAGAAATAATTGTGAGTAAAAAAGAATTGAGAGAAATAAAAAACAGACAGAGATTTTTTGTGAGCTAAAATGTTAATTTGATGATGGAAAAGATGATTTGAATGAAATTGGAGTTAATGCTGGTGATTGAAAGTTAATGCTGCTAGGCATAAACTTACTGCTGCTAGGGGAAGTTAATGCTGCTAGGCATAAACTTACTGTTGCTGGGAAAAGTTAATGCTGCTAGGCATAAACTTATTGCTTCTTGGGAAAGTTAATGTTGCTAGGCATAAACTTACTACTGATGTTGAAAGTTAATGCTGCTAGGCATAACTTACAACTGTTGGTGAACATTAATGCTGTTAAGGGTAGTTTCATAAATACTTCGATTAAGGGTTTCATTTACTCATTTAATCGATTTTATTCAATTATATACTCTCTAATCATAAACCCTAACTCAATTTCATCATTCATCATCAAAACCCAACACAATGACGACCCTACAGTTTGCTTATACTCACAATTTAGTCGCGTTTTTGGCTAAACCCGCTGAAAATGAAGGGTTTGAACAAGTTGTTGATTTTTCAAATGCACACATCATAAAGTATGCTTTAACCGTTAATCCCACTATATATACTTTGTGTATTAAACAATTCTATGCTACTGTCAAGGTGAAAACAGTCAATGGGGAACAACAGTTACAAGCCTTAGTGGATGGGAAGAAGATAGTTGTTACTCAAGCATCTATTAGAAGAGACCTTTAATTGGATGATGAGGAAGGTAAGGATTGCTTGCCTAATGCTACCATTTTTGAAGAACTTACAAGAATGGGGTATGAAAAACCTTTAGAGAAGCTAACTTTCTATAAGGCATTCTTTTTTCCTCAATGGAAATTTCTTATTCATACTATTTTGCAATGCTTAAGTGCTAAGACTACTGCATGGAATGAATTTAGTAGCACTATGTGTTAGCCTCAATTTATTGAGTCGAACAAGGAAGCTCGGTCACTCTACGATGGAGCTTCGGTCTTTAAGTAGTTAACGTTGTAATAGAATATTATCGAGAATCGGGCTCGATAGATAATCTAATATTGTATATGTTTCGGGTTTAATCCCAAACAAAACCCAAGCCCGGGTCCTAATTAAATATCCCACGCGTCGTAGGGATATATATATAGATATTTTCATAAGAAAATATCTAAGAAATAATAATATCTAATTTCTAATCTATCTTTTTTTCTCTCATTTCTCTCTCCTCTCTCTCTCTCTCTAAACTAACATCTCTTTTCTAGTTTCTAAGTTCCGATTCGTGTTATGAAGTGAAATGAAGTATTAATCGGGTTCCTACAATTGGTATCAGTCGCCTCGGGTGGATTTCGTGGTATTTTATGTTGTTGTGAGCCTATTGGATTCGACAGTTGGGTTGTTTCATCATTCGGCAACCCTAGTTTTCGTAGCTCATTTTGTTGTTGGAAACGCCTAGTTAGAGCTCACAATCTCTCGGCTTCATTGGGTTATTCATGGTGGTACTCGGGTGAAAAGAAGAGAAGAACAAAATGAGTGGAAAGACGTTAGCACCGAACGAGTGGAAAACTCGTATCAACCGAACGAGTGGAAACACGTTAGAACCGGACGAGTGAAAAATGTTGGCACCGAACGAGAAGAAATACGTTAGAACCGAACGAGAGGAAAAACGTAACAACCGAACGAGTTTCATCTTTCGAGGACCGAACGAGTTCATTGTTCATAGAGCCGAACTAGTTGGACCGAACGAGCGAAAATTATTTTGGACCGAACGAGCAAATTTTTTTTTGGACCGAACGAGCGAAAATTATTTTGGACCGAACGAGCAAAATTTTTTTTGGACCGAACGAGCGAAAATTATTTTTGACCGAACGAGCAAAATTTTTTTTGGACCGAACGAAGGAAAATTTTCAAGGACCGAACGAGTTTTTTATATAGAGCTGAACGAGTGACAAATCTAAAGGACCGAACGAGTTTTTTTTGTTGTCTCAACCGAACGAGTTCATTTTCGATAGAGCCGAACGAGGAGCTCCACACACCGTCTGAAATCCGATCATTTTTGGGTTTTGCAAGTTACTACCGACATTTTATCGTAAACTTCTCTAAGATTGCTAAACCTCTTACTTCATTGACTCAGAAAAACAAAAAGTATGTATGGGGTGTAGAACAGGAAGAGGCCTTTCATACTTTGAAGACTAAATTGTGTGATGCACCAATATTGTCACTACCTGATGGGGTTGAAGATTTCGTAGTCTAGTGTGATGCCTCGAATCAGGATTAAGGTTGTTATACTCATGCAAAAGGGGCTAAGTCAGTACCTATAGCCAATCCAGACAGCTAAAGATCTATGAGAAGAATAACACACGCTCATGATCTAGAATAGGGAGCAGTTGATGTTTATCTCTTAAAACATGGAGGACTTTAGATGTATGGTCCAAAAAGTGTCATCTACACGGATCAAAAGAGACTTCAACACAATTTGATCAAAAGGATTTACACATGCATCAGAAGGAGGAAGGATTAAGTATTATAGTGACTAATGAGTAATGAGAATTGCTACCATCCAGGGGTAAGGGCTGATATGTATGGCCTGATTGCTAAGTCGGAAGAGCGAGTGAAACCTAGACATATATAAATCACTGCGATGACTATTGTTTCCCCCCCCCAATCTGGAGTAAGAGGAATGATACTGGCAACCCAGGGTGAGGCGTTCAAGCAAGAGAATGTACTTACAGAAAAGCTACATGGTTTAGATCAACAAATGGAGAAGAAGGAAGATGAGAGTTTATACTTTATAGACCCATATATAGAGTAACCGTTCGCAGGAGGTGTGAGAAAGATAATTTGGATGAAGCTCATAACTGACTAAGTATCTGTAAATCCTAAGCGAATAAGATGTACCATATCTCCGACGTATGTACTGGTGGCTGGGAATGAAGAGGGATATTGCTACTTATGTTAGCAAATGTATAACTTGTTCTAAGGTGAAGGCTGAGCATCAAAGGCCTTCCGATTTATTGCAACAACCTGAGATACCTAAATGGAAGTAGGATAAGATCACTATGGATTTTATCACCAAGTTACCTAAAACGAAGAGTGGGCATGATACGATTTGGGTAATAGTCGACAGGCTGACTAAGTCGGCTCATTTTCTGGCAATGAGAGAGGATTTATAGTATTGAGAGATTGGCCAAAGAATAGTACATTGATAGATAGTCGCAACGACAAAAGCGAGTTCCTGTGCATTATTTCAGATCAAAATGGACGGTTTACATTATGTTGCTGGCAAACAGTGCAAAAAGCTTTAGGGACGCGATTAGATATGAGTACAGCTTATCATCCTCAAACGGATGGACAAAGTGAGCGCACAACACTGATTCAAACTGGAGGATATTTTAACGTGGCTTGTGTTATTGACTTTGGTGGTAATTGGGATGTTCACCTACCGCTAGTTGAATTCTCTTATAACAATAGTTATCATTCGAGCATTCGGTGTGCTCCATTTGAAGCATTATATGGAAGAAAATGTAGGTCGCCCATTCTATGGATGGAAATTGGTGAAGTATTTTGATAGACCCGCATTAGTACAGAAAACAATTGAAAGGTAGTATTGATAAAAGGAAAAGCTCAAGGACGGAAAGGGATCTGTCAAAAGAGCTACGCGATAATAGGCGTTAGCCATTGGCGTACAAGTTTAAGAAAACAGGTGTTATTAAAGGTATCGCCTTGGAAAGGCGTGATTTATTTTAGAAAGAAAGGTAAGTTAGCACCAAGGTATGTAGAACTGTTCGAAATCCTTGAAAGGATCGGCTCAATAGCTTATCAGTTAAGATTGCCCCAGGAATTGAGTAGTATGCATGACACATTCCACGTGTCAAATTTGAATAATTGTTTAGCGGATGCTAGTCTACATGTGTCATTGGATGAAATCAAGGTCGACAAGGCTCTTTGTTTTGTTGAGGAACCTGTAGAGATTATGGACCAGGAGGTTAGGAGTTTGAAGCATAGTAAGATATCACTTGTAAAAGTTCGTTGGAATTCAAAACGTGGTCCCGAGTTTACTTGGGAGCGCGAAGACCATATGAAGTCTAAGTATCCTTAGTTATTTGTTGGTCATGTTTTTGAACTGACTAGTTAAATCTCGGGACAAGATTTCTTAAAAGAGGGGATAATGTGACACCCGTAACTTGAGCATGTTAGTCATACCTTTAGAAATGGTTAAGTGTCCATTTTGTATGTTTCTTGCGTGCTATGTGTTCTATATGTATGTTGAAGTGGTTTAAATATGTGTATGATGTCATTTTAGAGGTAAATTAATTATCTTATTTTGTGTGCATATGAGTTTGGAGGTTTAAGTATATTCAATATGTTCACTGTGTGTGATAATGAAAAATGAAAGACGTGTTTGCACGCATTCTACGATCAATTACTTGGTTTTTAAGAGTTAAGCGTTATAAGAAGTGTAAGTTATTGGAAAGGGCGGCATGTGAGTGAAATATGGAAGTTTGCAGTAAACTTTCCATAAATAGAAAGTGAAATGTGAAATGAAAAGTTATTTTTAGAAAGTCTAGTAGGTGGTGTTTATGTAAAAAGGTTTACTAAAATTAGCTTAGGATTTTATAAAAACTTAAGGTAATGTAGGTAATAATGTAATTAATAAAAAGATAACATATATATATATATATATATATATATATATATATAAATATGAATATAGATATATATATATAAATATATATAATATATAGGGTTAGGCCGATCGGTTTTGGGAAGGAAAGAAAAAAATGTTTTAGTTAGATTAGGTTTCTAATAATCTAACTTATCTAAAAACCCTAGCTCATTAGTTGCCTCCTTTTCTCCCCACCCCTTTGTGTGTGTGCCGTGACTTTACTCCAAGAAACAAGGAAGAAAAAAAAATTGATCTAAAGAATTTAAAGAGCTAGATCGTTTGGGAGCAGATAAGAACGCTAGTAATTATCTCATTCATGTTTATATCATTTCAATCACAGAACAAACCAATATAGGGATCTAGGGTTTCATAAAATATAGAATATTATTGATGTTTAATGATGCTAGAGTGATTAGGTCTTGATTAGGGTCATGTTCATGCAATTGGTTAGGTTAGATTTGCGTTAAAACTTGATTTAGGGTTGAGCAGAATTTTGGATCGTGTTCAACGACTGATATCTTGATGATAAAAATGTGTATTGGTATGTTTCTTGAGCCTATGAATAAGCCAAAAGAGTCCACTTTTCATAAAATCTGGCCTTGAAGGTTTTTAAGGTTGGGAAGTCATTCAAATAATTTTTGCAAGAAAAGTTGTCAAATCAGTAAATACGGGTCAGATTTAGATCATGTTTGGGAAGGTGAAACCCTAACTTAAAATTCGAATTAAGGATAGCCAAAACACAAAAGTTAAGTTTTATATGTCTATTAACTCCTACATGAAAATTAGCCTCTGAATAGTAGTCTCCCTAAGTATGGTTAATAAGTCTAAACTTTTTAGTGCGCGTGCAGTCCGAATTGGGACTGTTTTGAAGATTGATTTTCTTAGGAGTACTTGTGCATGTAAATGGCTTTTGAAAATCAAATGGTAGTTAGAGAACACATAAAGGAACATAGATGATTTTTGGTATAATGTATAAAGGTCATCAAGTAAAGTTTTTAAGTTAGTCAAGACACACTAAAATTCTTTATTTTTGAATAAATTATAGTTAACTAAGGTAACATGTTAATGAGGAGGTTAAGGTTGGGCATGGTGTCGGGGCGACCCATGATGGTTAATAAAACTCTTAGACATCCATCATATGATTGTTGCAAGGGCATAAGTTTTTGGCTTAGTCGTGTGTAACACGTATTGTTTTGTTGTTTAGTTTTGTGTAAGGATTTGGGAAGTTGCTTAAGCATCAGGTGAGTTTCATAGACCCTACTTTTCTTATGATTATATTGGGGTGCAATGATGCAAAGTATTTGGAAATGTTTTGTAATTGCTGTGATTATGGTGATTTATAAATTAGAGAGCATGGCATTTAAGGGTATTATATGTTATGTGCAACATGTCGTGAAGTTTTTGTGTGTTATAATTAGAGGGTAGCGATGCTACCTATTATATTTTTGTGTGTTCCAATTAGAGGGTAGTGCTTCTATCCATTTCTGTATGTTCCGATTGGAGGGTAACAGGGTTACCCATGACTGTATGAAAGTGGAACGTGGGCACGTGCCTGTCCCAATTGCGGTTGTTTAGGTATGATTGCATTCCTTGTATATTAGCAAGCTTAATGTCCTGCCATGTATTTATTCATCACACTAAATCAAATTTTACAGTTGATTGCGTGTCCGTAAACCTAATGCGTACTCACCAAACCTTTGTGTTGACATTTTAAGCATCATTTTTAGGTAATCATCTTAAGGATGTTGAAGTTAGGAAGAGTGGCTAGTGAGACCATAGGCTTGCATGCGGAGTTATTCACCTAGAGATTTTATTTATGTCATTTAAATTGTTTGATACTTGGTTGTTATTTGATTGTTTAAACTTTTGGAGTATGTTTCCTTGTGGTAGGAATTTGTTATCGTAATGCAAGACTCCTTTATCTTGTGTTGGGTATTGTCATGACACATAGTGTCCCATTTGATTATCCTTTTCCTTTAGTTCTCTCTATTGTTGATACCATTGTGTTGTGATGATATACATGATGATACGCCTCGGATTTTTTACCTAGGCGGGGTATGACACCTACGGGGTTGACTATGAAGAAACCTTCTAGCCTGTTGCAGACTAAAAAGCCTAATATGATTCTCAAAGTGCCATCGCCAGCGTATATGACTATAAGAGAATTGGCAAATGGATGCAAAATTGCCTCTTAAATGGTCGCCTAAAACAAAGGACTATTATATGGTTGCAACCTAGGTGTTTGTTAATCTAAGCATCCTAGACGAGCATGCAAGCTTCAAAGATCCATTTATGGACTTAAGCAAGCTTCTAGGAGCTGGAACAAAAGATTTGATGAGGAGATCAAAAAGTATGGTTTCACTCAAAATCCCGATGAGCCAGGTGTATATAAAAGAGTTAGTGGAAGTATCATCGTCTTCCTAATCTTATATGTCGATGACATATTACTCATGGGAAACAACATTCCAATGCAACATGATGTAAAATCCTAGCTTGGAAAATGTTTTTCCATGAAATACTTAGGTGAGGCGGCATACATCCTAGGAATCAAAATCTATCGAGATAGATCAAGGCGATTAATCGGTTTAAGTCAAAATGCATACATTGACAATATCTTGAAGCGATTCAAGATGGATACTTCCAAACATGGAACTATTCCAATGCAACCCAATGTAGACTTGAGAAAATCTCAAGGTCCCTCCACAACGGCTGAGGTGAAGCGAATGAAAGGAGTACCTTATGCTTCGGCTGTAGGCTCTATCATGTACGATGTGAGGTGCACTAGACCTGATGTAGCGTTCTCTCAGAACCTAATGAGTAGATAACAACAGAATCCAGGCGAAAGTCACTGGACTGATATAAAGAACATGCTGAAGTATCTTAGAAATACTAAAGATATGTTTCTTGTTTATGGTGCTGATTCCACAACTGAGCTTGGTGTTACTTGCTACACCGATGCTAGTTGGGAGACTGATCGGGATGACCTTCGATCTCAAACGAGGTTTGTCTTCGTGATGAACGGAGGCGCTGTTGATTGGAAAAGTGTTAGCCGTGATATTTAGTAAAGTGATGGTCATTAAACAACACCCCACCTTGGTATAGGAAAACGTAGTTTTTCGGGACTTTTAGTTAAAAGCAGTTGGGCGCTAGTTGTCGGGCTCAAGCCTCAATTGTATCTATGTGACTGGCCAACTCAAAAGCCTACAAGATATGTCCATCTCTTGGGAACTATTTAAAGCCCTCTCCAATGTGTGGATAGGTGTTTTGCTTCTCATTTTTCTTTTGTGAATCTAAGGTAACCATTTTTCTTTGTTTTGTTACATTCTCCTCTAAAAATCTATTTTTTCTTATTCTTGTGTTTTGTGATGAGAAAGAATCCTAACAAGTGTATCAAGAGCAAGTAGGGTTATTGATTTGTTATGTGGTTAATTTTTTTAGATTCTATTGTCGCTTAAAGTTTTTGTTTTTTTCTATTCGAAATTTTTTTTCTTTCCCATTATAATCGTTCATTATAAATTTTTTTGTCAGAAACTGTGGTTTAGTGCTTGTAATTCGTTTAGTGTTGTTTGTGCACATCACAATCGAACGAGAGGAAACCTTGTTCAACCGATCGGGTGAAAAAAAACTGTTGCACCGAACGAGTGAACTTGTGAAGGATCGAACGAGGAAACTTTTTGAAGGATCGAACGAGTTCCTCTCTATAGGATCGAACGAGAGCAATCTCGTTGAAGGATCGAACGAGGAAACTTTTTGAAGGATCGAACGAGTTCCTCTCTATAGGATCGAACGAGAGCAATCTCTTTGAACGATCGAACGAGGAAACTTTTTGAAGGATCGAACGAGTTCCTCTCTATAGGATCGAATGAGAGCAATCTCTTTGAAGGATCGAACGAGGAGAACTCTTCAAGGATCGAACGAGAGCAATCTCTTTGAAGGATCGAACGAGGAGAACTCTTCAAGGATCGAACGAGAGCAATCTTTTTTGAAGGATCGAACGAGGCGAACTCTTCAAGGATCGAACGAGAGCAATTTTTTTTATTTTTTTTTGAAGGATCGAACGAGGAGAATTTTAGTTTGGACCGAACGAGGGATTTTAGTTTGGACCGAACGAGGAATTTTTGCTTGGACCGAACGAGTTTTTTCTTCAAGGACCGATCGAGTATCATTCAAAGAGGACCGAACGAGTGTCTAGCAAAGGACCAAACCAGAAGACCGATCTAGCGAGGATCGAACTAGCTTCGATCGAACTAGCGACGACCGATCTTGCGAAGGACCGATCTAGCGAGGATCGAACTAGCGTCGATCGAACTAGCGACGACCGATCTAGCGTAGGACCGAACTAGCAGAGGACCGATCTAGTGAAAAAAATTTTGTCTTACGGTTTTTTCTTGATTTTGTAAAATCCCGCGAAAGATACGATTCTTTTCTCGGTTTTAATCAAAGATTTGTAAAATCCCGTGAAATAATTTTCCACCACAACTACAAATCACTTTACCCACTAAAGATCCTTGTTTATCATTTCACATCACTTTTGCAATGTCGACTCAACAAGACATTTATGCAGCCGGTTCTGAAAACCGCCCTCCTATGCTTAACAAAGAGAACTACGTCCCATGGTCATCTCGTCTTCTTCGGTATGCTAAGAGTAGACCAAATGGAAAGTTAATCTACAACTCCATTATGAATGGTCCTTATGTCAGACGAAAGATTCCTGAACTAGGTGATGCAGACCGTGAAGTACCTGTTCTTGAAACGTTTCATGAACAAACCGATGATGAACTCACAGTAGCAGAAATTAAACAGATGGAAGCAGATGATCAAGCTATTCAGACCATTCTTCTCGGTCTTCCTGAAGACATCTATGCTGCTGTTGATAGTTGTGAAACTGCTCAGGAAATCTGGTTACGTGTGCAACAAATGATGAAAGGTTCTGATATTGGAATTCAAGAAAAGAAGGCTAAGTTGTTTAATGAATGGGAAAGGTTTACTTCCACTGATGGGGAATCGATTGAGTCTTACTATCACCGTTTCTCAAAATTGATGAATGATTTTAAGAGAAACAAACACTTTCCTGAAAAGATTGCTAGTAATCTCAAGTTCCTAAACAACTTACAACCAGAATGGAGTCGACATGTTACTATTGTTCATCAAACGAAGGACTTGCATACGACAGATTACACTCAGTTGTATGATTTCTTGAAGTACAATCAAAAGGAGGTTGATGATCAAAGAGCTGAACGACTTGCAAAAACACATGATCCGCTAGCACTCATGGCAAATTCCAACAATCCTTTCAACTATCCAGTGTTTCACCAAGATCAACCATCACCAAGTACCTACATGCAACAACCACAACCCATCAACAACAACTATAACCCACAACCATCATTCAACCAGAACTACATGCAACAACCAATGCCAAATCCCGAAGACATTACAGATCCCACAACCGCAATGAACATGGCACTCGTTCTAATGGCTAAGGCATTCAAACTAAACTACTCAACACCAACCAACAACAACCAGAGAATTTCATCAAACCCTCGTAATCGGCAGATTGCTCAACCGGGTATGAATATGGGTCAAGACAGACAGATGCGGATGGTTGGAGCCAATGGTGGAAATCAGTTTAGACAGTATGCTGGGCAGAATGTCGGGAATCAGGTTGTTCAGAATGCAGTACAGAATCAGGGTGTTCAGAATGTTGGAAATCAGAATGGGATAATTGTTGTTCCAGAAATTACTAATCCGAATCCAAATGGGAATGGTAATGTTGTAGCAGCACGGGCTGAGGGTAATGCGACTGGGAATAATGGTAATCAGATAAGGTGTTACAACTGCAGAGGATTGGGTCATCTTGCTAGGAACTGTACAGTCAGACCAAGGAGAAGGGATGCTGCTTATCTTCAGACTCAGTTGTTGATTGCTCAAAAGGAAGAAGCAGGAATCCAACTCCAAGCTGAAGAGTTTGATTTGATGGCTGCTGCAGCAGATCTTGATGAAATTGAGGAAGTCAATGCAAACTGCATTTTGATGGCTAATTTGCAGCAAGCATCGACATCGGGTACTCAGACTGACAAGGCTCCCGTCTATGATTCAGACGGATCAGCTGAGGTACACCATTATGACAATTGCTATAATAATGATATATTCAATATGTTCACTCAAGAGGAGCAGTATACTGAGCTACTCGAGCCTATTCCTGAACCACACCAAGTACAACAGAATGATAGTAATGTTATTTCTAAGGTTTCTAGTGTGGAACAAAGTGGGGGAACGGTATATCAACATCCTGCAACTGTTGAGAAACACGTGCTTACTTTGAATCATTATATTATAATTTGGCAATTGAAGTTGAAAAGGTCAACTCGGTCAATCGCAGAATGAAAGAAACAAATGCTGATTTGACCACTGAGCTTGCTAGATATAAAAATCAAGAAAAGTGTTTTGAAATTAGTCAAGAAAAATATGACAAACTTGAAAGATGTTATCAAAAGTCTGTTTATAAAAAACAATGTCTTACTAAAAAGATAAATACACTTCACTTAAGTTCCGGTAAACAAATAACGACTTTGAATAAGGAAATTTCAAATTTAAATAAACAGCTTTCAAAGGAAAAATCAATTGTTTCTTCTCTTCTTGAAGAAAAGGAAAAGTTGAAGTCTGATTTCAAAATACGTGAAGACGAGCTTTTTGATAAACAAATTCAACTTGAGAATAAGATAAAGGAATTAGATAATATTTTGGTTAAAACATGACAATTGATTCAAACGATGCACATGCTTTCACCTAAGCCAGAATCGTTTGACCACACCGAACAGAAAATGGCTTTGGGTTATCAAAATCCTTTTTATCTCAAGCAAGCTCAGCAAAAACAACAAAGTTTGTAAAATGGCAAAGTTCTATTAGAAAAGCATGATCTTCCTGCTGTGTATGATTCATAGGAGATACTGCAACTTGCTTAAGAGAGTCACTTAAAAATGAAACAATTAAACAAAGAAATAAAACCGGCAAATTACACAAACATTAATCATCTTTCGGGGGTTTTTGTTTCTCAAATGACAAGTCACGTAAAGAGTTATATTTTTCAAATACTTCCAAAACGGTCAATGTTTCTAAACCAATTTCAATACCAAATGAAGAGTTTTCAGATGATACTACACCAAGTGTTGAACGGAAATTTCTAAATGAGGTAAAAAGCACCATTGTAACTCTTCAACGTGTTGTCAAACAAAAAATGACTTTGGATATACAAAATTAGTCGTCCTCTGTTCACTAAGAGATTCACAAAATTATAAACGATGAAATTTTCCTTCTCTTTAACCAAGTTAATGCTAAATTGTAAAATTTTGAAATATAATTTTTGAAAGAAGCAGCCAAATTTGTTTGAGACTTCAAATCTCTTGCAAAAAAAGCTGATGAATCTCTTGCCAAACACAAGGCTTTAGAATTGGAAATTAAGTGTCTCTTGAGAGCAGTTGTCAGTCAAGATATTATGTCTATTGTGCAAAGTAATTCTGTTATAGATACATTAAATCTCCAAAATGAGCTTGACCGTACGAAAGAACGATTTAAAAAGTAACACCCCCAAATAGGGTCGCAGCAGAATAATGAGTCCGGGAGCGTTACTTCATAGATCAATAGCACAAGATATGAGAACGACCTCTAAAAGAGTCGTTTAAAATACGATACATTGGATTTATTGAAATTGTTTAATACAAAGCGCAACGGCTTAAATTGTTCAACATTTGATAACAAAGATTTTAGATCATAACAAAAATCTCAAGATGTAATGACTCCAAATCTTTTATGCATGACTCCTAAAAGAGTATCCCCAATGTATCCTTAGCACCTCGTGCCTCATTAGCCTAAGAAAACATGCTTTAAAACGTCAACATAAAGTTGGTGAATTCATATGTTTATGTAAATATAATGTAGGACCGCAAGATTTCCCCCGTGATTATGTAACCTGTGCACCCATCACAAAATGAAATTACATTTCTCTAAGCTCATGACACTGAAGCTCGACTTGTATTAATGCAATATAAATATTGCCACATTGCCCGTGATGATGTTCAACCCGAAACATCCCAAATCCGACATGGTATACATATGTTGGTTCACTCCGTAACACCAGTGAGAGCTACTCACCCAGATGGGGATGTCAATCCCAAATAGATCTATTTATAACACTCGCGCTTACAATCCAGTAATTAACAGTTCATGATAGTGGGCTCAATGGGTTATCGCTACTTAGGCAAACACGTAATCATTGCATAAAATGTACACTTGCGTCCAATTTGTAAAACAAAGCATGTTCTCACCCCAAAAATGTAAATCATTTAAACAAATGTAAAGCATGGGGCTATGAACTCGCCTCAATAGGTAGTTCTCCGCGTATAGCAAAAACACCAAAGATGGTAAGTAAGTGTCACCGTCAAATGGCTAAGTAAATACGGTCAAGTCTTAGTCTACTAGTTTAGGCTAACGACTCTTGTATAAACTACAATAATTTGCTAGTTTATGTAGGTCCTTATTAACAGGATCTGAATGAGCCTTGAATGACTTATAGTCCTTTGAATAAATCCAAAGATACTATAGGAGA
>BQNB010075804.1:0-31355 GCA_026074375.1 Tanacetum coccineum | reverse complement strand
TACTATATCCATCCCGGTTCTGAAAAGATGTACCAAGACATGAAAAAGCTATATTGGTGGCCCAATATGAAGGCCGACATCGCAACATACGTTAGCAAGTGCTTGACATGTGCAAAGGTCAAGACCTAACATCAAAGGCCACCAGGACTGTTAGTACAACCAGCAATACCCGAGTGGAAGTTAGATAATATCACGATGGATTTTATCACCAAGCTTCCTAAGTCGTCACAAGGTTTTGACACCATCTGGGTGATTGTGGATCGACTTACAAAATCTACTCACTTTTTGCCAATAAGGGAGAATGACCCATTGGACAAGTTGGCAAGGTTGTACCTGAACAGGATAGTAGCAAGACATGGAATACCTGTTTCAATCATCTGTGATCGTGATGGGAGGTTCACATCAAACTTCTAGAGATCATTTCAGAAAGCTTTGGGTACAGATCTGAGTATGAGCACTGCGTATCATCTAGAAACCGACGGTCAGAGCGATAGGACTATTCAAACTCTCAAGGACATGCTACGTGCTTGCGTGATCGATTTTGGAAAGGGCTGGGTAAAGCATTTGCCATTAGCCGAATTTTCATATAACAACAGTTATCACGCTAGCATAAAGGCCGCACCTTATGAGGCACTTTATGGCTGAAAATGTTGATCACTTGTGTGCTGGGCCGAAGTTGGAGAAGCTCAACTTACTAGTCCGGAAATGATCCAGGAAACAACAGAAAAGATCGTCTTGATCAAGCAGAGAATTCAAGCTGCTCAGGATCGACAAAAGAGCTACGCTGATTTGAAGCGAAAGATGATCGAGTTCGAAGTTGGGGATAGGGTTATGCTCAAGGTCTCACCTTAGAAAGGGGTTGTACGATTTGGTAAGTGGGGTAAGTTGAACCCGAGATATGTTGGACCTTTCAAGGTGTTAGCCAAGGTTGGGAAAGTTGCCTACAGGCTGGAACTTCCTCAAGAGTTTAGTAGGGTTCACCATACTTTCCATGTGTCTAATCTGAAGAAATGTTACGCTGACGAACCATTAGTCATGCTGTTGGAAGGAATTCACGTTGATAATAAGCTTCAGTTTGTGGAAGAGCCCATTGAAATCATGGAACGGGAGATCAAACGATTAAAGCGAAGCCGGATACCATTGGTTAAGGTTCGCTGGAACTCTAGGAGAGGTCTTGAGTTCACCAGGGAACGTGAAGATTTGTTCAAACAGAAATACCCATAACTTTTCATAAACCGAGCTTCGTCATCCACTACAAGGTCTTAAGCTTTGAGGACAAAGCTCTTTTAACGGGTGGAAACTGTAACATTTCTCAATTTCAAGTCATTTTACGACTCTTATTATTCGTCACTATTTGGTTTGGTCCGATACACGTTTACTTTTAATTTAACTCTAAGCTAAATCGCGTAGACTAGAAATAATCATTTAACGTAAACGGTCACCAAATAAATTGAGGTTTACGTCAAGCAAGTGTTATATAATTATTAAGAAGAAAATTATTGACTTTGCGCATTTAATTTTGTTGGTCACATAAAAGGGCTTACGTTTCGCAATAAAATACATTTAGACACACTCCGGAAATACCTAGACTTACCTAGACTCAAGCCAATAACCACCTTTAATCCTTAAACACAAAAATTTCTAAATTCTTGAATTAATAATCCATTATGGCCGGTCATAGGTAAACAAAAACCATGAACCAAAGAATACTTACTAAATCTTGTACAACCTAAGGCTAATTAAAGCTAAGTACTTGCTAAATCCTATACAAGATTGTATTTTGTGTTTCCCCCTCTCTAGCCACTTGACACACACATAAACCTAGCAACATGAGATCTTCCTAAGTACATGTACAACCTAAGCTTAATTAAAGAATGTACTTAATGTTCCCTAATTAGCTAAAACACATTGGATATTAACCTCATTGTATCTCTTTGGCCCTCTTGATACCCGCGGCAAGCAAAGCATACACACAAACCATAAGATTTTCATGATCTTAGACAAATCTTGTACAAAAATCTTATAATTAAGGATTTGTACTAGGTGGTTTAGCAAGAAACCATATGAGACTAACTAGAACCCATAAAACCACTATATAGGGCACGGTTTGGATTTGGTTAGGGACTAAGGGAACTAACAAACTCAAGCCTATATAAACTCACTCCCACTTGACCTTAACCATTTCTTGAAACTCCTAAACACTCTCTCTAGTAAAACCATCCTCATTTCTCTCATTCGGTTTCGAATTTACCATAACCGAACCTAAACACTTCACCACATTCACATCTAAGTTCACTCGAACATATAAGTGATACTAGGACTTCATACAAGGTCATAAGAGGGTACACAAGCCAAGACGTAGGGATTTGATTAGCTTTGGAGCTTTGGGTGTGTTATTCAATTTCGTATACATTATGGGTTGACTTCCTAACTCGAACCAAGACACTAGGACTATTGTAAGTCACGTATCAAGCTATACATTATCATATCTTATTCATTCTTTGGTTGCTAGTCAAATTGGTCACGTTAGTTTGTAGATAACAAACTAACATGAGCAATGTGCATGCTAAATGGTAAGCATGCATGTTATACGAGTATACATACGTATATTATCATTTGTGGGGTAATAAGAGATGTAAATAAAAACCACACGTAAACATTTCAAGTAAACGTGACATATTGGCTTGGGAAGGAGTATACGAAGTTAACAAACATTTACATGTGTTACACAACCTTTATATAAGCTAAACAAACTTAAATATAATGCTAGAACTAGTACCGAACCACAAATGTTATCAGGAAGTCTACTAATGTACTTATCAATCTTCTCAGTTTCATTAGCAACAAACTTGGTACATATCAGGGTTAGCTCTTGGAAACGTTCAGTGTAAGTTGGAACTTATTGTTCCTTTCGACTTTTAGGTTTCCACAAGCTCGATTTCTAGCTTCTTGATTATCACCCTGCGGACAATCCTTGTCCCTACATTTACTTCTTGATACTTCCCAAGTCATTGAGTATGCATCAGGACCTAAGGATCTTATCTGACCATTCCACCAAGTCAAAGCAGCCCCTAACAGAGTGCAGGTGGCAAACTTAACCTGATTTTCAATAGCACAACCACTGATATTAAACAACTGATCCATCTTTTTCCAATCACCAGGTTAAATCGAGAACGCCTTCATTTTCCTTTAAAGTACATAGGTGAACACTTCAGAAGCAGCGTATAACCAAGGGTGTGTAGTTTGCACGTTCCTTCAGTTATCCCTGTGGTGAACTATTGCTACCATCGCCTAGTGGAGTTTCGCAGAAGAGCTTGATCAATCATAGCATTGAACGAAATGTCTAGTGGTTATGTTTTGGGTTGGTGTTGTTAGGAGTTGTATTCCGGTCCTTGTCTTGTCGCAGGTGCCAAGATGTCGACTAAAACCAAGAGACAGACAACGGAAGTCACAAATTATGACAAGATATATAAAATCTTACATATTGAGATAACAACACAAAGAAGGTATAAAGTACAACATAACACATCTATTTCTTTCATAACTTGGAAAATTAACATGAAAAAGTATTTATGTATACACAAATACAATACAAAAATTAAGGCCATGCTAGCATGGAGAACCCCTAATACATAACATGCCTGTACAACAGCCTAGTCAACAAAAGAAAATGACATAACTACTAGATTGTACTATCAGCATCCCTAGAAGCATCTGGTGATTAGGAATCCTAGCAGCTTTGTCCCTTGCTGTCTAGCTCAACCTCTACTGCTCTCGATGTTCTAACATACTCGGCTTACATTTCTACTCCATCACTCTCGCCTCATTTCTCTCATCACTAGATAGTCTCTGCCATCTGTGCGCTGACGGCGCAATTGTATTCTCTACGTTTATCATCTCCAAGGCGCTACCTCTCAGCCTGCTCATCTGTGAAATGAGTCATATATACCTGGTGTTGGTGACTGAATGAGATACTATGCAGCTTAAGCTGTGGTCCTGATGAGTGCCTGGATATGTCTCGTGACATACACATGATCATGATGGGTCTAAAGCTCCTGATGGGTCGCCTGACTCAATCCTATTGAGTGACCCCAAGCCTCTCGAGAAGCATAGGCCTCCTCCTCCACAATCCATATTATCTCCTGGAGAGTCATCCTATCCCCCATAAGTAAGTCAACCCGCTGTGAGTCCATAGCGAATCACTGTGATATATGAGTCCTACCATCCTAAGAACCCTCTAGTAAAGCATACAAGTCATGTGTATCACGCTCATGGAGCTCAGCAAGCTCTATAACCCTAGTATTGACCTCTCCCACGGTCATAAGTGCTATCTCAGGATCCGCCTCTGCCAGATCTACCTAAGTATCCCTAATACCATACCCAACCTCACTAATCCCCTGTCGTCTCGCTTCAGCATCTACGGTGCTGACAAACCCATAATCTATCCCTCGACCTCCGATAGGTCTAGCAGTAGAACTCTCTCCGATCTCATATAAGAGCCTAGAGAGTCGACAAACATAACCTCTTGCGAGGTGGCAGCTCAGACTCAGTAACATCGTCCATACGGTCAACAGGTGGTGGTATGTATAGAGATGGTGGTAGTGGTGGAGTGGTAGGTTGAATTGTAATGCGACAATAACCTCATCAATCAGGTCTGAGTTGGAGGTATCCTGAGTGTCAGGATTTGGGATTGGACACCTAGATGATGGTAGAATGGTGATAGTACAGATGTGGGAATGAAATGAGCAATGGGTGCTTAGTGCACCTACGCAAGGCTCTCCCACTGCATAGTGGTGCAATGATATATGGTGGTTGATAGTAATTTGAGTAGTACCATGGCTAGAAGACTCTCCCACCTCATACTCTGGTAGAAGGGATATGGAAGCCTGAAGTCGGATAGTAATCCTAGCTCCATTGGTAGTAATGTCGGTGTTTGGTTCGTCGGATATGAAAAGGAAAAAGGGAGTTTTTGTAGTTTTGATATTGTGGTCGTGATGGTTGAATAACATATGTTGCTAGACAACTTATTTTTTATAATAGCTTGTAAAGCTTATTCTGGGCTTAATTTTAAGCTATTTCGTAGCTTATTTTGGGCTTAAATGCCACGTCATTATTTACAATCACAAGGAAAGTGATTTTGATTATTTTCATGATATGGCGTATGTTTGTGGATTACTTTTATATCTTATGGTAGTAACCAAATGCGATACGTAGCTTATTAGCTTATGGTTAAGCTTAATATATGTATTGTGGAGCTTATGGACTCACGGCCCAATAAGCCTATTTAAGCCGTGGCTTAATGGGAGGGCTTATTGTGGTCCGGATTACTTTCTACGTATTGGTATGAGCTTATGTATATAAATGGACCTTGGTTTTGGACTTGGATCGTAATTTGGACTTATAAATATCTTAATGGACCTTTATTGGGCCTTAAAGCCCAATAAGTAATATTTAGTCATTATAAGAGGTTTGGCGGACTTTTTGAAAGTGAAATGTATTTACGAAGTGATATTGAACACTATTTTGGGAAAAACATTTTAGTAAACGTTAAAGATAAAGATTTTGGAATTTTGTCGGAAAAGTGTCAAAAGTTTGAAAAGTGTTTGAAATTAAGGTTAAAAACCTTGGAAAACGTTGTGTGAACGTACAAGTCATGTCGAAATTTCTTAAAAAGTTTATACTTGGAAATTTTACCTAAAAACATGATTTTTGATTTTTAAATAATAAAATATTATTTAATTATTTTATTTATTTAATAAATTCACTAAAAGACGAAAAATATAATTTTTCTCGAAACTTCACAAATATGTTTATTATGAGTAAACGTTCCATTTTCAACCCTATTATGATTATTTTTACGGTGACTAAGGTTACCGAATGGACTTATCGAGATATATTTATAATTATTAATTATAAATATTTACTTATATTACTTATCTATTTTCTTTAAATAGTATAAGTATGTATTATTAAGTAATGAGATTGATATGATTGTTGGGATATGTCGTCAACCATCACACCACTAAATTGTTATGGGTAATTGTACAACGCGTCTAAACTCTATGCATCAAACGTGAAGACTGTTTTGGGAATGAATGATTAAAATGGGACATTAACTAGACTAGGTCGTGTGCGGACGTCGTTGCATTTGCTTGTGTGATTGAGATTTGGTTGCTAAAGACTTGCTTGAGGTGAGTTCTCGTAGCCCCATTTTTACTGTTTTTCCGTTGGGGGAAAATGATACTCAAATGTGTTTTGAACTGTTTTGAATTGAACTGTGCGAAATGTGGTTTTGTTTTTGGGACAAGATATGTGCTTATGACTGCTATGTGAATATTATGTGTTGCATGATTGTTTGGATCGGAGGGGTACGCCTATCCATGGGTACGCCTACCCAGTATTTGTGTGATTATTGGAACGGATGGGTACGCCTACCCAGGTTTGTGTGTGGTCCTGCCCTAATTTTAGTGCTTCAGCTGGTAGGCCCTTTAGGTGCGTAAGTGACATATGGTTATTGATTAGTGGTGATGCTAAGGTTGTTTGCATATATTCACTCTCATATAGCTACTGTCCACTATTTGAGATATTGGCACAACTTTTAGGTTTAAGGTCAAACCTACGAGCTCACCAATATTATTGTTGACGTTTTCGAGTATCATTTTCAGGTGAAGTGAAAGAAGAATAGTTTGGTGATTGTGATAGCAGACTTAGAAGTATCCTGAGTGGGATTTCATGTGAAGTTTTGCTTGTTTATTTTTATCTGGTTTAGTATTTGAAGGTTTGGCTTAAGTTTGGATTTTGGACCCCTGTGAGGGCTTATGAATAATTGTAAGAGATTGTGGATTTTGATAGCGATTTGGGACATCACTCGAGGTTGTTCGAGGTTGATGGTCTTCATAGCACTTGAAGTTTATGCATTGTAGTTTTCTCTATATTGTATCTTGTGTTATGATTGATCATTATGTTGCATTCCCGAGTTTCCCGCACATTGTCGGGGTTGTAAAAGTTATCTTACAACTCAAAAAGATCCTACAAGTGTTTATTAACACTTGTAAAATATTAGTGATCTATGTCTATATGCAATGCACAAACAATTTTGCAACTTAATCGCAAGAAATCTAGCGTAATTCCTATTAGCATAATCCAAAGACTAGTAACATACAAATAGCATACATGGCACATGTGTTTAAATATATAATTAGCTCAATTATAAATAGGAATGATTACTTATTAATATTATTAAACCAAGTTGAAACAAAAGTAATCACACATAAATATCTAGCATACACATATGGGACATCCGTCGTTGTTTTGGTATTAGATTATAACGGATGTCTCTTTGCTTGATTTGATTTGAAAATAAAATAGTTCCTCCCCATTTTAAAAATTAATTAAGATCAATATTTTTAAAGGACATGGTATGTGCTTAATTACACATACCATTTTCCATTAAAAACGGACTTAAAAGACTAAAAACGTACCAAAGATACATTATATTTGTATGTCTTGCATTTGAATTATGCAGGAACGGATATTCAAAAAGAAAGCCAAACAAAGACAATCAAGAGCACGGGTGGAATAAAGACAACAGTCAACAACTAAGCAACGTCAGCCAAATGAGAAAATACAATCTTAAGGGGTCGATATATTTGCCAAAACATCATGTTGTAGTACAAGAGTTAAAACGAACAAGGTCGAAATTGCACAATCGGGCGAAGTTGCAACTAAGTTATAAGAAAATGGAGGGGCCAAAAGCTGTACTACCCAAACTCCATCTTTTCCCGCCCAAACAAAACCCAGGTACAACTTAGGGATGTCATCCCATACCTTCTCCCTGCAAACCACTCAACACCATGGATAAATAATTTCAACCACTCCACTATTTTCCCACCCCATACTTATAATTGCCATGTTGGCAATCCCTCACAATTTCCAAGTAATTTTCGATGGCTGTGATTGACTCAAAAGAAGCTTGGAAAAAGATTAAGGGCTGGGATTTGGTCTAAGAATGCTCTCACACAACAAACACATTGTGGTTTTTGTCTCACAAAAGAAACACAACCTGGAAGACCAAGGATGAAGAAGCTAGTATAAATAGGACCCTTTTGTAAGCCAAAAAGGCAATTCTAGCTTATTGATAGTTTATTGTATATTTATAATTTAAGTCATTTTAGTAATTTTAAAAGTTTATGCAACTGTTCTTTCAGCTTTGTATTGTTTTAAGATTTAAATGAAGCAATGAGTTTTTTTTAATTTGAAATCCAACTTGTTGGAATTCAAAGTTTCTCAAGTTATTAACAAGTGCTTAAATTGTGTTTTAAAAAGCTTTCAATATAGACTGAAATGATGAGCTGTATTTAACTAGTAACTTAAAAAGGGTAAGTAGTTAAGGAGAATTACAAAAACATGGGTCACACAAAAATATCCAATGCTTCACTTTTTTGGATGATAAGCAATCAAAGGATGTGACTTATGACATTAATAGCTTGTCTTTGACATGCTAGAGCTTGTAGAGCAGCTTGTACAAAGCTTAAGCAGCCCTGTGTTTATGAATCAGGGTGTTGTAAGTCTAACTCTTTTCTCGATTTCTTTCTTATGTAGAAAATGCTTTTAGAGCTTATTTGTATATTTATATTTTGATTATTATATGCTTTATTTGTTTAGTGTTTAGTGCTTATTCCTGCTTAGGTTTTTGTTCAAAAATGATTAGTGCAACTTTCCTAGTTACGTTACTGTAGCATGTGTAGTAATACTGTTAGAATAATTTTGCTTATTTAAGTTGCTTATTCACTGAGTGAAATCTGGTTTTTAAGTACTTTTTTGTCATTTGTAATCTGTTTTTAAAAAATTAGGATCCAATCAGCTTGTATCATTAAAAATGTCTTTTGAAAACTTTAAGAGGTTTTTAGAACTAGCGGTACTAACTTAGTACTAGCGGTACTAACTTTTAAAGCTAGCGGTACTAACTTTTAGTTAGTACCGGTAGTTCACCAATTTTTTGTACACTTTTAGGATAGTTAGATTAGGTTTTGAGGTTATGATTTTTGTGCATCAAGCTCTTTGGAGGGTGAAATAATACTGTTTGAGGTTTGTTAAGTTTTGAGCTTATTCTCAAGTAAGCTGATTTTAGGTCTAAAAGTGCTTATTTTCATTAAAATCCAAAAAATAGTAGTGTAGTCATTTGTGCTTATTGTGCTTATTTCAGTGGCTTATTTAAAAAAGTGAATAGGTGGGCTTAATAAGGACTCATTAATGAGCTTATTTCCAAAAGCCCACTTTTCAATTTGGCTTATTGAAGATTTTAGCTTATTTTTATTTTGGCTTATTTAGGAAAATTTTGGAGTTTACTACTTTTTGATGCAAATTGAGTTAAGTTAAGTTGTGTTTGGTTTGAAAAGCTTTTTGGAATCAGATTAGCAACATATAAGCTTTCAAAACAATCTCTCCTTTTTTTGAATTTGAGAGTTATTTTGAGTTTGTAGTGTCCAAAATACCAAAAACCAAAAATTTAAGCAACTTTCTGCCAACTCAGCAGCCTAATCGGCTTTTTGGAGCTTATTAACAGTGCTTATTTTCGCTGGTGTCTGTATTAAAGTTGCTTTATATCACATGTTGTGAACAAACTTTCGTGTTTTGCGTTTTGGCTAAAAACGAGATTTTTAAAATCATCACTTTTAGGGGATTTGACTAAATCGGGATTGGGGTTCAGGGTAGCAAAAAAAGAATTTATTTCTGGTCTTTGGTCCAAAAATAGTCCTCGTCTGTTAAGTCCATTGTTAGGACCTTGTTAGTTTTTAGTTAATTATTTGTTTTTGTTTAGTTTTTTAATTAGTTAAGTAAGCTTTATCCCATTAGATAAAATTTGGGGCTTTTAATTTTGTTAAATTTCTGCACTTTTTCTCCACTTAGTGTAATTTTTATAAAAAATTTAGGTTTTTAGCCCTCGTTTTTCGTGCCCGTTTTAGGTTTTAAGTTATATAGCTTTCGTTTTTAGGTTTTATTTAATCGTTTTTGCATATTTAACTTGTAGAAATAGAAAACTCATCATATCCTTGTCATATTCAAACATCAATCATCACTCCGTCATTCGATTTTCCATTCAAGCCTCGTTGGGACATAACGACCCGGGAAATCATACTTCCGGCTACATATATATTTTATTTTGGTGAACTTTTAACCATTCCTTGTGCAAAGGTAATTGGTTGAGTGTTTGCTTATATATTATATATATATATATATTATCATCGAATCAATTTTTGGCGCCGCTGCCGGGGAGGCTGAAAACGATTATCGTTACGTTTGACAATTTGTGTTTGAATCTGTGAATATTTTCTTCTACAAAAATATAAAAAGTACAAAAATATTTTTCATTTTCTTTTATTAGTATAATTATCATATAAAAACAAAAGAAAAACCAAAAATATAAAAACATTTTCCATAAAAAGAAATAAAATTCACAAATTGGTAAAAATACCAAAATATAATATTCTCAATTGAGGTATTATCATAATAACTTCCGGTGAACTTGTTGGTTCCCAAATCGAACAAAAGATTCAAAAACTTGCCATTTGTGTCTCTTACAACGTACGGCTCACCTTGAAAAGTTAAACAAACTATAAAGTGGGTATAAGGAGGGTTGTTCCTAGGAACTACGACCCGAAAGGAGAAATAAGCTTCGCGCTATTCCTACTCCTCCGCTCACTTGTGCGTTTATCTTTTTGAGAGCTACCGTGAAGTAAGTAGATTACCTGGTTGAAGTTGTCTTACCTCATTGTCCGATAAAATACATTGTGAATAAATCAAAGAAAAACCAAAAAAAATTAGTGTAAATTTTCTTTTTATATTTCTATTTTGTGCTATGCGCGATCGTTTAAAGACCGTAACGTTGCTACGCAAGTCACAACAAACTTCTGTTTGAAATCACCCAATCTTGAGTAATCCAAAATAACAATCCTCCCATAGATACCAATGACGATATCGTTAATATGGTCGAATTGCTCGAAGCAACCACCGAGGGTTAAGAAGGTTGCGATCGTTTGTCCGAACATTACTGAGAACAAATTTGAGATCAAGCATGGTCTACTTAATCTTGTTCAAAACAAGAATTTTTTGGGACACGTATAAAGAAGACTTTCACATGCTCACATCGATATGTCAATCCAGATCATTCTTCGATGAAGTTCCCGAACGTCGAGTATGTCAGGTTAACGGCTTATGCCTTTTACCATTTTTCCCTCGGAGGGAGCATCCAGATTTGGCTATAATGGCCCCCTCAATCTGATTCTTAACAGGGGATGATTTGTTTTTTCCCCCGCCGAAATCATAACATAATTATTCCCTCCCTTAAATTAACAAATCTCTCGAAATGAAATTCACAGATTTCACAAAAAATTGTTGAAAAAGTTTTACGTGGCATGGGACCGATTCAATGATCTTCTTACGGGGGATGACCAGCACATGGGGTTTAGAATCATGCATAACTAGATTACTTTATAATTCCCTAAATTCGAATGATCAAGATTTCATTGAACTCCGCTGAGGTGTGGTAACTTTTCTGGATGAATATGCCTCGAGAATGCCTATAAATCATCGTGAAGCAAGTACAAAGTTCATCAATCTGGGAAGGAAGGGACATTGTTTCAAAAGTGAGTACGAGCTCTTCTTACCCAGCAGTTTCTTCGATATTGCTATGCTGAAAGATATGGTTAGAGCATTGATTCTCGATAAGAAAAACCAAACTCCAGCTCCCGCTCCTGTAAAAGCACGTCGAGCCCATTTGTTCGTGTAACTTGCGGGGAATCGTGGTCTATATTACCAATAATTGTCCAGCACCGTTGGGGCACATTTATCGAGACAATATTCAAGAATACGTGTCACAAGCCGCCGCAGTTAACTACAACCAAGGGAATGCCAGTTACCGACCTCAGATGGTTGCAAACCAAATTCGACCTCCCAGTTTTCCTCCTATGCAAAACCATCAAAACAACCAAAATCGGGGGATCAATTTCAACCAAAATCGGGGGAACAATTTTAACCAAAATCGGGGTAATAATTTCAATCAAGGACAAGTTTACCAACCCCAGATTAATCAACCCCAGACTTTTCAAACCCCACCTTACCATGCTCCAGTTCCACCAGCACCAGGTGTGTCTAAGCCCGATGTGATAAACTCACGTCAAAGCATACATGACGCCGGTTAAGCAAAAAAATTTGCAAAAAATACCAAATGCGCAAATATAACGGGACCTGATCCACCACTTTTGTAAATAGTTATACCACTTCGGGATAGGGTTCTCTTCAAGCAACACCTTCGCTAAACCCGAAAGGTGATGTGAAATGCAATCACACGATGCAGGTGTTTCCTATAATGGGACCTCAAGAATTTCTTCACCTCCTAAAGCTGAAGGACATATAAAACCCGAGGTGACAAAGGCTCGGTGCAACCAAGCAACGAAAATCATCTAACCTCCAGTGGTCCAAAACTATGACCAAACTTGGTGAGCCCGTTGTTGCTTCAAGACTAAAACCCAACAGTGCCTTATCCTTCATGGGGCCAACAAAGAAATGCTCGTGAAAAAAGACATCTTCTAGCTTCAAAATTTATGGAGATTTTTTGGAATCTCCATTTCGAGCTAAGTTTCGCGGACGCTCTCCTACACATGCCCAAATTTGCACCAATGTTTAGAAAGCTCCTCAATGACAAGGATAAGATGATTGAGTTGACAAAGACACCGGTAAACGAGAATTGCTCGGCGGTTATCCTAAAAAAGTTTCCCGAGAAACTTGGGGACCATGGCATATTTTTATACGTGTGATTTTTACGGAGATGATTGAATGCTTAGCCTTGGCCGATCTCGGTGCAAGCATCAACCTAATGCCTCTCTCCATTTGGAAAGAACTAAGTCTCCCAGCTTTGACCAAAACCCGAATGATACTTGAACTTGCCGACCGAACGATTTCTACTCCAACCGAATGCGCGAGGTTGGTTTTCATGGAAGTTGGAACGTTATTCTTTCATGCCGATTTTGTGGTGATGATTACGTTACCTGATCCTCGGGTTCCCTAATCTTAGGAAGGACCTTTCTGAGGACGGGCACGTGCCTTGATCGATGTTTCACTGGTGAACAAATAACCCTTAGGCACGAATGACCACATCCTTGCATTCAAAGTTGGTGATACTAAGACTTTCTCTACACTATCATGGAATCGGGTTAACCGAGTCGATGTTATGGTCAATTGTTGTGAAAGAATATGTTCAAGAGAGTACTTGAAATTTCTGAAGATGGCAATCCCATTCTACGTCTGGACCTTATGATCGATTCTCGCTCTCCATCTTTCACTCCCTTCGGAGGAAGTGATTTTCTAATGGAAAGAGATCACGATACAATTTCTTGAACATGATGATTCAATACCACCAGGTGTTGACGACATCTATGATTCTGAGGGAGATAATGTTTACCTTGAGGAATTGTTAAGTGTAATCAATAGTGACCCAAATCTCCCTCCGGCACCAGTTTATGAAATAAATGTACATGAAGAGATTAAATCTTCATGTGAAGATCCTCCCGACCTTGAACTTAAAGACTTACCATCCCATCTTGAGTATGCATTTTTGGAGGGTGATGACAAATTACCCGTCATAATCGCTAAAAACTTGAAAGATGAGGATAAATACACGTCCATGATCAAGGTTCTTAAGTCAACAAACATGACTTAGCTTGTTGAATTTCTGGTATTAAGGGGATAGATCAACAGTTGTGCCACCATATGATTTTGATGGAGGAAATGCCAAACCCGTAGTTCAATCATCAGCAGAGAGTCTAACCCTAAAATCCATGAGGTTATTAAGCAAGAAGTTATCAAACTTCTTGATGCCGGGTTAATTTACCCCATCTCTGACAGTCCCTGGGTGAGCCCGGTTCATTGAGTCCTAAGACAGGGAGGCTTTAACCGTGGTAAAAATGAAGAATTTGAAGTTAATACCCACTAGGTTGGTTACGAGTTGGCGAGTTTGCATCGATTTACCTAAAAACTCAATGATGCAACTAGTAAAGACCATTTTCTATTTCCATTTACCATGTCATTGGCCCTTCATGGATCAAATGCTCGAAAGACTCGCGAGAAACCAATACTATTGTTTCCTCGATGGCTTCTCGAGTTACTTTTAGATTCCTATTGACCCGAAGGACCAAGAGAAGACAACATTTACTTGCCCATATGGAACGTTCGCCTATCGCCGCATACCTTTTGGGCTATGCAATGTACCCGGCACATTCCAACGATGTATGATGGCAATCTTCCATGACATGATCAAAAAGACAATGGAAGTGTTCATGGATGACTTCTCGGTCTTCGGAGATTCTTTCTCTACATGCCTATCCCATTTGGAAAAAATGTTAAAACGGTGTGAAGACACCAATTTGGCCCTAAACTGGGAGAAAAGCCATTTTATGGTTAAGGAAGGCATTGTTCTTGGACACAAAATCTCTAAGTCAGGAATTGAGGTCGATCGTGCTAAAGTTGAAGTTATAGCCAAGCTCCCTCACCCGACTACTGTCAAAGGTGTCTGTAGTTTTCTTGGGCATGCCGGTTTTTACCGACGTTTCATACAAGACTTTTCAAAAATTGCCCGTCCGATGACCCACTTGCTTGAAAAAGAGACTCTATTTTTCTTCTCAAAAGAGTGTATCGAATCCTTTAATACACTTAAAAGAAAATTGACCGAGGCTCCAATTTTGATTGCTCCCGACTGGGACTTGCCCTTCGAACTCATGTGTGATGCAAGCGACTTTGCAATTGGGGCAGTCCTAGGGCAACGAAAGAACAAGCATTTCCAACCAATTCACTATGCCAGCAAGACAATGACCGAAGCTCAAGCACACTACACTACGACCGAAAAAGAATTACTTGCCGTAGTGTACGCTTTTGAGAAGTTCTGGTCATATCTCGTTTTGTCCAAGAGCATAGTGTATACTGACCATTCTGCTATAAAGTATCTCTTTGCTAAAAAAGATGCTAAGGCAAGACTAATGCGGTGGATCCTTTTGCTCCAAGAATTCGATGTTGAGATCCGAGACAAAAAAGGAGCAGAAAATCTAGCCGTCGATTATCTCTCCAGACTTGAGAACCCTCACCAATATGAGTTCGAGAACAAAGAAATCACGGAAACATTTCTACTCGAAACTCTTGGATCGATTACTCTTCGTGATGATAGTACCCCATGGTTTGCAGATTTCGCAAATTACCATGCGGGGAACTTCATTGTCAAGGGAATGTCGTCCCAACAGAAAAACAAATTTTTCAAAGATGTCAAACATTACTTCTGGGACGACCCCTTTCTATTCAAGATCTGTGCTGACCAAGTAATTAGGCATTGTGTTTCGGGGCAAGAAGCTTTTAACATTCTCAAAGCTTGCCACAGTGGACCCACAAAGGGACACTACGGTGCCAATTACACCGCTAAAAAGATCTTCGATTCAGGATTTTATTGGCCCACAATCTACAAAGATGCCCATGACTTTGTCACCCGATGTGACATTTGTCAACGTCAAGGCAAAATTTCGCAACGTGATGAGATGCCACAAAACTCTATCCAAGTTTGCGAAATCTTTGACATTTGGGGCATTGATTTTATAGGGTCGTTCCCGTCTTCAAGAGGGAACAAATATATACTCGTGGCAGTCGATTACTTATCGAAATGGGTTGAAGCGAAAGCGCTCCCCACCAATGATGCCCGAGTTGTTTGCAAATTTCTTAAAACTCTCTTCTCCAGATTTGGTGCCCCTCGTGCAATCATAAGTGATCGCGGAACCCATTTTTGCAATGACCAGTTTGCAAAGGTCATGCTTAAATACGGAGTCACTCATCGTCTCTCCATCGCGTATCAAGGTTGAGGTATCGAATCGTGGTTTAAAAGAATTTTGAAAGGACAAGGGCAAAAATCGTGCCTCTTTGGTCGGAGAAACTGGATGACGTTTGGCCTTCGTCAAGTACAAAACACCCATGGGTGACTCGTACAAGCTTGTATATGAAATGCATGTCATCTGCCGATTGAGGTTGGAGCACAAAGCTATAGGCCCTTAGCATTGCAAACTTTGGTCTTAAAATCATCCCCCTATGGGAGATCATCACAAAGTTCAAACTCTTAATGAATTAAGTAAACGCTGTGATCAGCTAATGAAAAATATTCTTTGATTTTACAAAGAGAAAACTAAGAGGATTTCATGACGCAAAGATCAAGAACGCGTTTTCACGTTGGTGATCAAGTCTCTCTTTACTCAAGGATTGAAATTTTCATGGCAAGTTGAAATCCGTGGTCAGGAACCATTTACCATTGTTCAAGTCTTTCCGTATGGGGCCGTTGAAGTTATCCAAAACTGCTCGAGGACAAAATTTCAAAGTATAAATGGTCATGTCTTAAGCACGTATTTTAGAGGGGTATGTCCCTGCTAAGGATATCCCCGGATCTCCAAAACTTCCCTAAGGACAATTAAATTAGGGATTGGGATCAAGCTTACGTGACCAAACTAATGCGCTTGTGGAAAGGCACCACAGCTTTATCTTAGTTTATCCATATGTAGTAATGAATAAGTGTTTGTTGTTGTGAGGAGGCTCGCCTCTTTTATTATCCTTGTTTTGTATTTTGTGTTGTATGACCAGGATGTCGCGGATTTTTAAAGCCTTGTGCGCTGCGGTGTTTGTCCTTCGATCACAGAGCTTACTTCTTAGCTCATTTGGGAATCGGATAATCTAAATCTTATTCTACTAAGTTTATCTCATTAAACATATTAATAACCGTTTCTTAAGATTAACGTAGAGACCCTTCGTAAAACATTAAGGACAATGTTTTATTCTAGTATGGGGGATCTTCGATTTGATTGTGCCTGCAACTGTTGTTTTGACGTAATCCCGTTTTTACCACCAAAATTTCAAAAAAATGAAAAAAAATTTAAAATTTTTTCAAAAATAAAATAAGTATTTTGTCACAATTTTGACTTTCCTGCTGGGTAGAATAAGAGTAAATTTTGACTCGATCGAGCGTGTTGAGCCTCTAGATGTCCTTAAACTTTTAGACTAAAGCGTACGCGAAATATTTTGCGAAGACGAACGAAATATGATAGTGTTAAGTATGAGTTGGATGCTAACAAGGATTATTTGGAAATCTTAGAGCTTCTGTGTGTAATTTGTCACTTTTTCTCCATAAGTCCTAACCTGATTATATACGTGTTATTTTTAGAGAATAATTTGAATCAATTAATTTTTATGTAGTATAAGCAAAAAAAAATTAGCTTAGTTCAAATTTATACTTGGATTTTTCAAAGAAGTCATTCTCTATCTTTGCAAAAAAAAATGATGAGTTGAAAAATTAAAAAAATATATAATAAATATAACTGTGGCTGAGAAAAGTTGTTGTATTATTGCGGCTCACAACGATGTTTGCTGCTTCTTAAAAGGTCGAGGGTTACATTTGCATCATGTTTAATATTTAAGTCGTTAATTAATAAATCGGTTTCTTTGTGTTAATTCAAAATATGTTTTGATCTTTGACTATTTTATTTTATAAGTATGTGTATCGGGAAACCTAAAGAGTTTTTGAAACCTAGGTCCGTGAGTACCGATACATGTCTATGTGGGGTGTCAAAAGCATGGTACTAACGCAAGGTTGGGATGTGCGAGACGAAAGTCGTAATGGGATGATCTCGCCTTAGCTCAGTATTCTCAGTGGAACGTGAAACATGGAATTTTACAAAACAGTTGATCTAAAGTTGAAATTCAAAATAGGCACATAACCTAAGATCTAATAATTTTTCGGGAGTGAAAAGTTCACAGTTACATGTTGTGTAGTGTTAGCAATTTACTCTAATTAGATAGTGATTTCGTTTTACGCTTGATTTGAATAATGTGAAGTCAGGAACGTGAATTTTTCTTTTTTGAGGCATTCTCAGATCGAATGATCTTGTTCTTTGATCCTAAAAGTTAAAAATTAACGGAAAGTCAAATAAGTTAGTTTGTTGCTTATATGAAAGTACAAAAAATGAGAATAATGAAAAGAACAAAAATATGGTAGGATAAGATTATATTTAAAATGGTTAAGGACAGGGGCTTTTCAAATCTCTTGAGTTTTTTAAATTTCTTTGACGAACACGTGCTACTTTTCTAGGTTTCAGTCAAGGGAAATCGAGATTCTTAGTTTTTAAGTGGCTTACTTCTAGCATTACGTGCGAGGATACGAATGTCTGTTGGGGCGATTTTGGTATGTTTTAATTTACACATACTTTCACCATTAAAATAGACTTAAATGACTCTCTCAAAATTGTACCAAAAAATACATTGTATTTGTATGTTTTCACGTATATTGTACAGGAAAGGATATCCAAAAGGACGGAAAACAAAGCAAAAATGACAAACAAGCCGGAATGGAACAAGCATGGAAAAGACAAAGTAAATCGAAGTCAGGCAACCCCGGACAATGTTCAAAGCCAAGAAAGTCGTCAGCACCCAAAAAAAGAAAAATACAACTTTAGGGGACAAAATTTGCCAAACATAAAGTTTTATAACAAGATAAAAGATACAAGGGGCTGAAGTTTTGTAAAGGGGAGTTGTCTATTAACTTTGGGGGGCCATTTCTGCCAAACCCTAAAGTTATATAACCACAAGGACCATGTGTGTGATTACCATATACACGTTTAGGGGTAAATGTTGCCAAGTTGCCAAAACTTTCACCACACCACATAGACTAACATTATAATAAACACATATACAATGAGGGACTAAATCTACCAAATCCCTTTAAACTTTATCCCCACAAGGACCTTTTATGTAATCACACCATATAAGTTGGAGGGGAATTCTTGCCTATTGTCAATACCCTGGGAAGTTAAAACACTGTATATCTTCTAAACACTTTTCCTGCCTTTTGACCCTGTCACTCTCAAAACACCTGCAACCTCGACTACTGTTCACATAACCACAACAAAACCATCACTTTCACCTCACTCTACCCCACTACATGCCAATTGACACCTTGGCAATCCTAAACCCATCTATTGGCTGATATAAATGAAGGGCTTTGATCATTTTGCTTGGAAGACACACAAAACCAAGGGCCAAGATTGAGTTATGCTTCTCTCACAACATAAACACAACAAGCACACAAAGGCTTGAAGACACAGTCTATAAAAGAAGAAGAAGACAGAGGACTTAGAGAGTAGTTAAGGAGGAGTAGCTTAATTTTAATTGTAATGTTTTTATGTTCAGTCAATTTACTTTTAAAAATCTTTGTAACCTTATTTCAAGTTATTAAAAATTTTAGTGTTTAAGTCTTTGCAAATTCTGTCTCCTTAAAAGTTTTATATATAAATGCTAATTTATGTTCACAAGCCATTTCCCATGAAGATCTTTAAGCTTTTATTATTATTCTTATTTTATACTTTTATTATTTTTATTTTTTTTTTTTTATTTTCTTATTTTATTTTTTATTTATATTATTATGAGTTTGGGAAATCTGTTTTTTTTGCTCATATAAGTTCATGTACTAGCTCCTGTGAGTTTCATGTGTATTTGGAATCAAGAATTTGGATTTTTAAGAATTTGGAAGATAAGCTTAAAAAGGAAGAGCTTATGGGTTATTTTATAGCTGCTTATTCAATAAGCTGGGTAGGTTAGAGCTTTTAGGACTTTCTTTCAAGCCCTTGTTTAGAGCAAAGGGCAAAGGTCAGTTTCATTTTCCATTTTAGCTTATTTTTATGCATTTACTATTCACTACTTATTTCTAGGTTATTGTTGCTTATTTGAACTTATTATAGTCTTATAATGCTTATTTAGTTTAATACTTAGCTTAAATCTCATTTTTAGTTGTTTTTATTTATAAACTGTTAAAAACAAAAAAAAAGTAGTTTAGCTTATTTTTGCTTAAGAGTGCTTATTTACTGTTTAATAGTGCTTATTTGTCTTTATTAATCTTAGATATGCATCTGTTTTAGGTTATTTCAGCTTATTTAGGTCAATTTTAAGTTTTAAGTTGATAGCCAAAAGTTAAAGGGGTGTTTGGCATTAGGCTGTTTTAGGGTTTAAATAAGCTCAAATAAGCTCATTCTTAGAGGTTAGGTTAGTTTTAGCCTATTATAGCTTAACATGGTCTTACTTGCTTATTTCATAGCTTATTTCTAGGGCTGCAACTTATTTTTCTCTTTTTACCAAGTTTTTCTTAATTTTGCTTAAACTGTTACAGTCGTTTTCAAATAGTTTTTTCTAAGTTCAAATTAGCTTCAAAATGATTTTAATAAGCTGTTATAAGTAGTATCCTAGGTCTAGATTTAGGTTTATCAAAGCTTTTAAGCACTAGGTTCCATTTAGTGGCTCAAAATTAAGCTCAAAGTCAGCTACTTAGGCCTGCACTAACTCAGCATAGCTGAGCCAGTCAAGTAAGCTTATGTTGGAGCAATTAATGTCCATTAGTTTGGCTTAATTACTGTCTCTTAACATTGTTCTTAAGTGCTTATTAGTAGTTTAGTTTAGTTTTTCAAGTTTTAAGATTGCTTATTTGCTTAATCCTTAGTTAGCAGTTTTAGTTTGTAAGTTTTTTTAAAAAAAAAAGTAAGTTTCCTGTCATAAAAAGCTAATTTAAGCTTCTTCCTTAAGATTTAGACATAGTTGCTTTTATTAAAGTTGATAAGCATAAGCTTATCAACAACTCTGTTTTTTTAATTTTTTGAAAAATATAAAAAGGGAAGAGGGGAAACTGCGGGTGAGCAGGCTCGAACCGGGTCTTACCCTCCATCACCGTTTCTACACACACTTATCCATTGCGCCTTGGATTTTCTGTCCTAAGGTTTGCAAGTTTATTATATAACTTGTTTTTCCCTTTATATAAAATGATAAGCTGTTACAGTTATTTACCTGCTTATTTGAGTAGTTATTTCGTTTTCTTATTTTCCTTAGATAGATTAATAAGAAAAATTATTTTAGTTCTCCTGATATTTTTATATTTATCCCAAAACCATTTAGTATTTTTAATCATTTAATTTAGTTAACTTAGTTAATTTAGTTTTTAATTCATAAAAAATAAAATAAAACCCAAAAAAATAAAATTCTTTTTCTGAAAATTTTCTTTTATCATTTTGCATCTAGGAAAATTAGTTTTACTTTCGTAGGGTCATTTTTGAAAATTTTCATTTCTTAAAGAACGGGATTCGAACCCGTTTTTGTTTTCTCATTTTTGAGCTCGTTTTAGCTCCGTTTTTAGTCTAGTCTTTTTTATTCTTCATTTTTAGTCACATAGAGTAGATTAGAAGTAAAAAAAAATCTTTGTAGGGTTAATTTTTAAGAATTTAGGTTTTTGACCCCTTGTTCGTGGCTCTTGCTCTCGTTTTTTTAATTTTATTTCATAATTTTTAGGTGTTTCTTAATCGTTTTTGAATATTAGTAGATAATTTAGCTTTCTAATCCCCTTAATATTTAATATCATTCAATTTCCAACTTTCTGACTGTATCGATTTTCAAGTCCAGCCTCGTTGGGGATAAACGACCCGAGAACACACTTCTATACTGCTTCCGGATTTCATTGATTATTTCCTTCTTACTATATTGTATTATATATTTATATAAGTATTTATATTTGTATTTATATATATAGTAAGACTTTAAAAATCAGGCATACATCTCTGACATAATTTATCCTACGGGGTGAATTTGTTATGTTTCGGTACATGGGCTCAACTAGTAGGAAATCAATATTTTTATAACTATTTTTACGAAAACTGTTATATGTCCTATTGATCCAAATATGCGTTCTAACTGTTATGTGTAAACTCTATGAATTCACTCAACGTTTTGTTGACCTTTTTAAGCTTATATCTCAGGTAATCTGCTATTGATGGCTCGATGGGACGGAACGCGGATATCAAGGATGGTGCCTCGGTGAAATAGTGTCATAAGACTAAAAGGATGTTTTCAGAAACCAAGTGTTGATATAACTTTTAAAAATAAATCTTTTGTTTATATTGGGACCTATGTAACTCTGATCTTTCTAATAAATGAAATGTTGTTTTATAAACGTATCTTGAACATTTACTGAGTACACTATTAAAATACATATTATTTCTATTCATTTACTTACAAAAACATTTTATTACTACACGATCACAACCGTTAATTTTTAGATAAATATTAACAAAAGTACACTAGTAAACGCTTATGCATTTTCCGTAATTTCTCTTTGATCCGATAATAAATCAAACGTCCATTTCATAGGTTGCTTTCGTATATCGTCGTTCGTTACCGAGTGAATTATTTCTAGACCATTCACTACCTTAATTCACTAGATCAAGGTGAGTTCATAGCCCCACTCTTTTACTCGTTTTGACTAAATGTTTTATAACTTGGGGTGAGAAACATTGCTTGCTTTTAAAACTGGACACAAGTACTTTGCGTGAGATTTTCCCTGTTTACGTGTTGCTTAAGTAGCGTTTAGACCACTACTGCCCCGCTTATCATGAACCACCAATCTCTTGACTGGAGGACCGGTCGAGGGACTAATTATCCCTATCCGGGTGAGTAGCGCTCACTACCTACGGGGCTCCCGATAAATGGATATATACCATGTCGAAAATTAAGAAGGTAGTCTTGGTCAGTTACCTCTGGGGCTTGTTTCAACCTAGCAATATACTATGCTATAAACGTAATTAGCTTCGGTGTCATAAGCTTAGCGCAACGTAAATACCTTTTTATGTGAAGTTGTATCTGTTATAACTGTCGCATACGTTTTGATATCTTGTAATCGACTATAATATTGTTTGAACTAAACCTATGAATTCACTCAACTTTATGTTGACGTTTTAAGCATGTTTTTCTCAGGTGCTTAGCATGGATGTTGTTGCTTGACTTATGTGAAGTCTATTTGCCTGTACCAGTTTACCAGAGATTTATCTATGTATTTAAATACCATTGTTGAACTTATTTAAGCTTCCACATTTTTAACTTTGAATCTTTTAGATTTAATCGACGTAAAACTTATTATTATTATTTTAAAACTTTGCAACGGTGTTTATTTTTCAAAACGTACCCTTAGAGGTCGTTCTTTATGCTTTGTACTTGAGATGCTTAATAAAGTCACGCCTCCGGACACGTATTCCGTCCAGGCCCCGTCTGGGGGTGTGACAAATATCTCATATTTTTCCACTTTAAGTATAAAATATACACTAGTAAGGTCAAGGCTTCATTCAATATTTCTTACTTTTGCACTTCTAGTATAAAAAACATAATAGTAAGATCAAATCTTCAATCATTGCTCAAAATTTGCACGTGCGAATATATTACAAAACTTAAATAATCTTCAATTATATATTATTATCTCATATTCTTTCACATCTAATAAAAATATATGCTTGTAAGATCATAGCCTCAATCATCGAAAAGATATGAGAATCTGACAGTATGAGACAGATTTATTGAAATTCAGTTAAAACGGTGGTAAATATAGATGAAAATTTCAATCTATTTAATTATGAACGGGTTGCTTCTGTAAACACGTCAAACAAGTGATAAAGTACACAAATTAGTAAAGAAGTACATGAGTCAAACGGGTCAAAAGTCTCACCATAATCTTTTTTTTTAACTCAAACTATCTATACTACTTTATAAAGTATTTAGCCCATCTATTTTTAGAAGTCTTAAAAAATTAAGTAAAAAAATTACTTTATTGGGAAAGATGTAAAACCATTAGAAAATGTTCATCATACACATTTAAAAGCCTTTAAAATCTTTTAATAGCCAAAACTTGTAACAGCCCAAAACATGTAACAACCAATTAAATGGTAAAGTTGTAACGGTCCATATACGTATTTTAATACAGTCAAATTGTAACTGCTAACATTGATATTGTCATCAATTCAGTCAAATTGTAATTGCTGCATTTATGTGGTCCATTTGTAACGGTCCATTAAACATCATTTAAGTGTAAACCACAAACTCAAATACGAGTATAAAAACCTAACACATTAACAAAATTCATTACACCATTTTCATCTCTCTATTTTATCTCTTTTAAAAATACAAACACCTTTCTCTTTCTTTCTTCAAACCACCAAATTTCGCCTTCTCCCATATTAGATTTTGCCGCTACTACCGTTTAGTTCTGCCGCTACCTTTGCCAACATCATGTGCCGTCAGCCACTACCGCCGCCATTGTCTCCGTCGTCTGCCAAGCTAATGATCATGGCTTTGGAGGAATACGGGTACCAAAGCAGAAGAGGATTATGGGTACCAAAGAAATGGAGGTCTTCTTATTCCGGTGACATTATTTTTTTAAAGGTGATGAAGGTTTTGGAGATGAATGAAGAGGGTTTAACATGCTTGATTTGGATGATTTTGTTAAAATGTTTGATGACATCCTGGTTAATTGTTGCAAGGATGATTTCAAAAAATGTTGAGGGCTTACATCGTTGATGTCAAATGCTAAGGTTTGATGGATTTGGATTTTTTTTAAGGATAAAGTCTTATGAATTAATGATTGATCTGCAAAGCATCCGTGATCCTGAATCTATTAACTTTTGATGAAGTAGCTGAGATTTTTAGTTAGTTTTTTGGTAATTGATCTGCAAAGCATCCGTCATCATGTTATGTTCATGATTTGGTAATTGTAGTTTTGAATTGATGATCGATGATGATAAACCCGTTTGGGGTTTTATTTTGTCGAATTTTTAGAATTTTAATATTTGATTTGTGCTTATTGGGGTGTTTGGAATTGTTCAATTTACTTAACTACTATTTACGTTCTACAGTAATTTTTTTTCTTTCTTTTTATTATGTAGTGATTGTTCACTGTTAAAAATAATTATTGAATTTGTCCAAGTTTATCATTTCCAAATCTTAAAAAAAGAATAAGCAATATCATTAAAAACGTGTAACCGCTTAAACCATCATTGTAACGGCCTCCAATAATTATTAAAAATGTGTAACCGTTTAAAATCATTACTATCAATAATGATTATTAAAAATGTGTAACCGCATCCATAATACAAAATCCACACAAACCATTTCATATCTCCCACACACAAATGTTTTTTGTTACAGCAAAAATAGTCTCTCAATATACCCTCACTTTCACTCATCAACTCTTACTGGTACTTACTGCAGAGATTCTTTATTTTTTCGTTAGAAAAATGCTTAGCCGGATAACATTTGCTCACCGCAAAATATAATCACAGGGTACCCGCCGCCGCATTGCGCGGGTACCCGGCTAGTTTTTTAAGAAACATTTACAATATAAATATAACTGTAATACTACAATATCTTTAATCATATTTGACACTGATTATTGACAAAAAATATAGCATTTTTATTTACAAATGCCAACCCAACCTGGCTTGCACATGTGAACCCATACCAAAGAATTACTTGTACCCAACTCAGTAACTTTGCCAACTTTAACCTGTGAGCCCATGTTCAGAGACGGCGGACCTTGACATCATACGTACTGTTTGATGCTGATCTATGTGATAATTATAAAATTGTTGCTTCCTAACACCAATGACTGTTCCAGTGGAGGCCGTTGGAATTATTGATATATGTGTGGCAGGTGTCGGGTACCTCCCACTTTGATCATTACGCATAGAGTTCAGGTTATGTTGTTGAAACTGCATGTGATTAGAAACATAAGTTTGACTTGGACCCTCTGAAACAGCATCCATGACAGCACTTAAAACTAATTGTGTCGGTAGCTGCAATTGGGAAGCATTACATTTAGATTTGTCGCTGCAAAATAGAGATCAGAAGAAGAGTATTAGATGTCCAGTTCTATGTCTCGGTAACAGCATATTGCTGGAAGCAGAAACCTTGCTTTGACTTTGGCCATGCGACATATCATTCATGATAGTGCTGGATGTCCCAATTGCATGTGTCAGTAACTGCAAAGGTTCTGGAACAGAAAATCTACTACGACTTGGCATGTGCGACCATGCATTCATGCTGGTGCGGTCATCCACTGCATGTGTTGGTGACTGAATTGTGGTTGAAGCAGAAACTTGACTTTGACTTTGGCCATGCCAAATAGTATCATGGCAGTCCTGGATGTCAAAATTGCATGTGTTGGAATCTTTGTATAGTTGGAAGCAGATCTGTGACTTTGATTTTCACTTTGACCTTGCGAAGTTGCATTCATACCGATACCCGTTACAGATGCCATCAAAGAGGTGTCAATATTACTATTGACATTATTCATGCTCAAGCTTGTAACGAGGCAGGAATGGTGGTTTTAATCAACTTGATTATGAATGCTATCCATATCATGTCACCTCATAAGTCATGATAATGTTTGGATCAGCGATTGAGGTTGGAGATTCTTGGGGTACAGGTGGTTTATATTTTGGCTTATTCGCATGACCATCACATTCATCAAAAGTAAACCGCGAGCCATCACCAAAGAGTTTCACATGGGAAACATTTTCGCCTACTTCTTTCAGAACCTAAAGAAGAAAACACTTGCTCTAAATTTTTTTTATGAAAATCAAATGAATGGGATGCGATGACTCATCGCCGATGAGTCGACCCATTTGTAAACAGGTGGATTTTGGTTTTGTTTGATGCTACTACACCACTTTATATTAGAAGTTTTTTTTATCATTGCTTCAATAAAAATTTTGGGAATCATAATTAACATAATGTTTTATAAACACGTGAAAAGTGTTCCAGAGTCAACCCGGCCGACAAAAAAACTACATGCTTTGACCCGTTACCAAACCCACCAGACCCACCCAATTTGAAACCCCTACTTCTAGTTTATTACCTTAACCATGCCCTGGTCAATTCAGATGTCAGTGAAGGAGACATATTGACCACAAAGAGGACAACGCCACGATGATCTTGAATTTATATCCACATAGTTGTCAAAATCAAAACACCGCAAAGGGAGCAAACGTTAAGAGTAATAATACTTTAAATCAAGCCAAGCCTTTATAAATTTAAAAAGACCCATAATATGACATTCTTAAATTAACCAATTCATTAACAAGTAAGGAAACTCACCTGAAGATGTTTGCACAAAGGTCCTTTGACAGGTGTGTAGATGCGTTTAAAGCTGCATAAAAGATAACAAGAAACAGTCCATGGTGATATAAATAATTTAAGATACTAAATCGCTAGTTTTTATTGAAAAGATGAACTTATGGGCTGAACTAGCAATTAACAGCTTCAACAGCATGTATAGTGTGGAGTATACCTTATGGGACAATTTAGTGATATTCTAGATGGCCCTTCGATTATATCATTATCGGTTATAAGAAAACAAACAAAGAAATACAGATAAGAATATCAAACATGCATTTGCTTCAAATTGCTTCTGTCTATACATTAAATGTGTATACCTGAATCGGATGCGGCGGCAGCTGGTACCACGTAATCTGAAGTTCAGACATCGTAGATTCAGCCAACACTCATGGAAGGCAACAAGTATAATGTATATTCCTAACATAGTTTAAGTGGAAAGTTATACCAAGATGACAAAGCATGTAAGCCTACACGAAACAGTGGTATTGAAATCAATAGATACCATCGATAAGTGCCCACCGCTCTGAAGCAAATTATTCCATACTATATACAATATTTGTAACATTGTTGAAGGTAAATTGCCCAAGTTCCGATACTAATATATAAATAAATAGTAACACATTAAAGTATTTACAAACCATATTGTCCACAAGGCCCTACATGCATATGTAGCTACTAGACGTGGCGATTTGACCCATTTACGTTTAGATGGGTCGATTCTTGTTAAAATGCATCTCTAAAGGATCAAAGAGATCAGATTAAAAAAATCTTACAAGGAAATGGGTGTGTGTCATCCAGAAAGAAAAAATAAAGCATGGAGCTATTTCATTTGATTCAAAAGAATTAGATTATTAATCCAGTATTATTATTTTTGCAAATATTTTTGGCACAGTTTAAAAAAAAACTGAGTACATAACAAACAAAAATGGGAGGATTTTATTTCGGGTCGCACTAATTCAGCCTGCCTATTTCGACCCGTACCAAAATTACTTAGTTTGACACATTCTCCAACCCACCCAATTTGCCACTTCTGGCATCAACCCTCATAAGTCCTTTTCTCGACTCGTTTTCCGTTCATCAATATGCTAGAAATTGAAAAGAAACAATTAGGTCTGACACTTTAATGTATCATGCTTCTTTGAAAAGAATGAAGAGTTCAAAAACACACTTGACTACTGTGAATTACGATGCATGACGATGTCTCTTCGAGCAACAAACAAATACTACAGGGGAGTTAAATAGAGAAATGGGAAACTCAGAAAGTAAAGATAAAAAACTAATCGATTGTGTAGTGAATAAAGTCAATAAACAAAAGATAATATTTACTGTGATGCAGTTTATTAGCAAACTATCACCGATTACTGAATAGAAATTTTGGATAAAACTTGTCAAGTAAGAATTGCAATATAAAACTACCATGCATCTCATTATATCAAGTTGTTATATCTTTGCCCCCCCACATGAACTTAATACATAGTCCCCAAACTGAGGAATATTTATGGTACAAGAGCAACAAGACAAGAACAGCTTACCACTTTCTCATTAGATGCTTTTGCATTCACTGTCATATAGAAGATCTTTCACAAATGTACCAAATCCAGGATAACAATATAGACAAAATGAAACTTATGTAAATAGAATTAGCTAGATAAATTTTTAAATGAAAACGAAACGCTATACCGTATCCTCAATAAAACAAGTACTCCACCCCATTTTTCAGTCCCCGGATAGAACTTCAAAGGATATATGTCAAAATCCAAAAGTTCAAGTATATAAAAAAATAGCAGTTGAACAAATACCAAACCGGTCTACAATAAGAGATGATAAACACCTAGAGATAACTGATGAGACAATCTGGTGAAATGTGCTTACTATTCTACATTTATCAAGGTCGTCCATACAAGAGATGTTTGTAAATTTAGCTAGGAAATGCAAAAGAGCAACCATGCTTATTTGCATTTGAGGATTGTGCTCACATTTTGATTCTACTAACTATTGCAACGAAGACCTAGTTGATTCAGCAAAATCTATTCTCAGATTGCAACAACACAATGCTGTTACAATTTTTTTACAATATTTCTTTTTATGTTTTACAAATGGTGCATAGATCGATAATTGTAGCTCGTAATTATCCTTAGTCAGAAATACTTGAGTGTCATATTGCTTCACCTAAGAGTTTGTATGCGCTAGTACTTTTCATCGTTGAATTATCTCATGACCAAATCTACCAGGGTAAGAAAAAGAAAAATTAAGACATACTATATGATTGTATTTTCATCTTAAATTAACTAGAACTTACACTAAGAACAACACTAACACTAACATATCGCTTCAACAAGTGAGGGTAATTAAAATATTTAAAGTTGAAAAATGATCTCAATCGAAAGATTCAATCTCACTTGTTCACTTATACCATTGTTATATAACACACTACTACTTAGTTCCTCATCAAATTTATTTCCTACTCGATATAGCAAAAAGTATCAGCAAACTTTTTGATAGTAAGTAGCGATAATCACTTTCTGAACAGACGAACATTACTCTCTGATCCATCTCAGAAACACCCTGTTTCATTAAATAAATTTGACTTAATGAAATTACAAATTAATTAATTCACTTCTGATATAGTAGTGACTTTACAACAGGTTTCAAACGGTATGGTTTTATGCGTTATTTTTTATTTTTGAATGGTTATGAGGGGTTTATATCTGCTCTTTGCAGCGTTGCACAGTCACACAAGCAACATATACTCATTGCAGACTATGGGGATGTTTGGATGCACATTTAATACTGATTATATGATACTTATTGATCAAAATTTGTAACAAACAGTTAGTCAGAACTGTATATTATTGGTCTGTAACTATAACACACTTTGGAAGCCATTTCTAGTTTAAAAAATCAATCAATGTCACACACCATTACTCAAATCAATCAATGTCACACCCAACTGAAAAACACGCATTTTTCAAAAAAGAAATACGGTGGATACATTTTAACACACTTTAAGCAACAACTACTACTCCAACTTCATCCATGCTACTAATTTCACATACAAACACACAAAAATCACTGCTTATTTCACTAGTTCACCAAAAATGAAACATACATGAAGAGATGGTTATGTATTGTGGTTTTCTAGTCTATGATATTTTGAAAACATACACACCTATACAACTTCAAACTGATTAAGGCATATTAATCCTTAATAGTAAGATACACACCTCTGACAATATGACTCCACGAACAAGGAGGGATTTGGTCAAATTACACTTCAATAGAACGCGACTAAGACAAAAGCATCGATCATCAATATAATTTTCACTCGTGAACATATTCTTAAAAAAATTAAAATGATATTCTATAAAATCTTCACCCGAGATATTCTTAAAAAAATTAAAATGATATTCTATAAAATCTTCACCCGTGAAGATAATCCTAAAGAACATTAATAGAACACGACTACGACAAAAGCATCAATCCCCGATAAAAAAATTCACCCGTGAAGATATTCTTAAAAAAATAAAATGATATTCTATAAAATCTTCACTGGTGAAGATAATCCTACAAAACTTAAATAGAACGCGACTACGACAAAAGTATCAATCCTCGATAAAAAAATTCACTCGTGAAGATATTCTTAAAATAAAATAAAATGATATTCTATAAAATCTTCCACTACAAGAATCTGATGAGATACCCATGACAATTACCCACACCTATCATTTTGAGGTAATTTACCCACCTGATACCCACTCATTACCCACAATCTGTGACTTAATAAGTGGATCTTATTTTCCCTCAAATTTACCCACATAAATAGCCACAAAAATATATTTGGTGTAAAATATGTGGGTAAATAATTGGCGTCAAAGTATTCCCCACGGATTACCCACATCATGAGTTATCATGGGTAAATGCGTGGGTAATTTAGTGGGTAAATTTTACTTACCCACGAAACCCACAATCCTTTTCATTGATGGGTAAGTTTACGTGGGTGTTTTGAGGGTGAAATATATACCTATGAATTTGCCCATCTTATTATCTGTATGGGTATATGGGTATTTTGTAGTGAATAATCGCTTATGGTCAATTCGTGGTTACAAATATACTCATGAATATACCCACAATGTTGTGTTGATGGGACAGCAAAGGTAACGATGTGACAGCCAAGGTAAATATGTGTCTCCAATTTCTATTGGCTACTTATTAGTTAGATAAGATACATTGTAAAGGAAATCAGATAGTTCCAATGAACAATGGATGTGCAGGGATGTCTAGCTAAGATATCCGTATCAAAACCCAAGTTTCAA